>JAIPRN010002624.1:0-28508 GCA_025469175.1 Geopemphigus sp. TES_GeoC_2020 | reverse complement strand
AAGTAAAGCTATATGATTAGAATAGTCATCAGCACGTTGTTTAGAAAGCTGTTTTTTATAAATGTAACATAGTTTATTGAATGTTTTTTTCTCAGATGGACATTTCGTTCGTTTTCAGATTACTCTCGCCCTTCTTTTTTGGATTATTAAAATACCGATATGCGCTGATAGAGAGATGTGGTTATGATCCAAAAAAGGTTTGAGAAAACTAAAATTCCATGTAGCAGTTAGTATTGTTTTGGTTAGGAAGTGTACGACCATATTACTATCGTTTTCAGATTTTAAACGAGTTTTTAAATTTATATTTTTATTAAGAATCGATTGAAATGTATACAAATTCATTAACCCGTTAATTAGAGATAGGTAGGAAGTTTTTAGATAAGGTCAATTGTTAAGGGACAGGTGAAAAGTTTAACCAAAACTATTAACGAAAATGGTAGAAAAGTAAGTATAGACGGTATTTTGAGACCGCTAATTTCCGATTTACAGTGTCTTTCGAGAAATTCGTAAAAAAAAAAATATAAAATAATGGTATATCATTCGATAAAACTTCAATACGTATAAGTATTAAAAACCATAATTAATTTACAAAATTACGAATTACAAATAAAAAATATATATTCATAATATAATATCTATATTAGTTTCCCAATATCAAAATTAGACGCAGTAATTAAGATTAAATTTAGCGAAATTCCGGAATTTCCATTTTACACGTTCGACTTAGCTCTTCTAAAACTTAGTATAGCCATAAACGAGGTGGCCTATAAATGGATGTAAAACTATTATACTAAAGGGAAAATTTAGAATAATGTTGCGCATAATCCCAAACGTATTATAAAATGTTTGAAAAATAACGTTTGTAAAATTTTTAGAACGAAACAAATTGTATGTTTATTTCACCGTACAGCGAAATAACCTCGACCTAGAAAGGTTCTCGCGGCCCCGTTGTTTACAAGCTTTACTCACCTAATCATCGCGTTATCAATCAAATAGGAAGTCACGTGATTTCGTAAGTTTCGGCGCGTTCGGTTCATCCTCTACGTAATATAATGTTTAGTAGTAAAACAATCAGCAACAGCCTCTGGGGCTGGCCCAAGAACAGTAGGAGTTGGCGAATGATCAACTTACGAGTTTGCGAACTTCGGATAATACAAGTTTTAATTGTTATGAGCGAAAAGTCGTGTTTGCTATAGTGTACGAATCGCAATAATCAATTATAATAACGTTATCCTTGCCTACACCTCTAACGGTAACAAGTTTTGAACTTAGGAACTATTACGTTATATTAAGATAGATATATACGCCGTAAACGTAAACCATTATGGCAAGTGTGTACACACGCGGCAGGTTATTGTCGGGTAACGTCGTGTTACTCTGTGCGCCGCACATAAACACAGTTCGATATTGAAACGACGAGCGAATAAATGTTCAACGTAAATACGCAAATTGTGACGTATTAAAACACGATAATACATAAACTACACGGCGATTTTAAAATGTTACCGATATTCCTACGAAACGAATATAATAATCGCGTCATTTTTGTAACGTCGTCGAATAATACACTATGAAATATGCGTAAATATTTACGATTTTAATTATGACGAATTATTTTATCGTTTAAGGGGGAAATGTATTGTTTCGATATTAAACACACAGAGTGTTTCAAAACGTCAGTAGTTACGTTATAATTAGATAAAACGCGTACTATGGAATGTATACGCGCGTATTGTTCAATTAATTAAAACAAAAAACTTCGTCAAATCTTTATTAAACCAAGCGGACGTTTCTATATAGAGTCGGATTAAAGGAAAGCGCCGATGTAATTTTTATTAATACTTGCGCCTTACGAGTATCAACGAAACGAATTCTCCAAATCGAAGCGTTAACAACCCGATAATTGATGGATGTATATTATATTACGACACAAAATTTCTTTTTATCGAATTCCAATATTTTCGGAAAATATATTAATATTTTATTTCGACACATCGTATTATCGATATATCGTGTAATGTATTATCAAATTTCGAACGAAGTGACGAATATATGGGTTTTAGACGAGTATACGTTATTTTCAGTTAATATATGAAAGGAACCATAAGCGAACACTTTTCGGTATACTCCGAAGTTTCGTCCAAAATCGTTTTTCAAACGTGACGCGAATTACCATTGCTTCGGGATTTATAATAGTAATAATATAATACGAATGCAACAAACACGTTTCACTCGAACCGAGTTAGTGATCCAAACTTATCCGTATATATATATAGAACCCTTCCGACATGCCTCAAAATTTTACGAACATATATTTATACAAGAAATTTAACTATTATATTATAATAAGTATTTGTAAATACAATTTTAATTGATAGTTAATTACGGAAATTAGGTTTATAGACGTAAACTCTTCGTTTGAAAATAATCTATTAATCTTACCCGTGACTAGATAATCAAAATGTCTATCAGAAATGAGTCTATTTTGAAAAAAGTTTTGTTAACGAATATTTACAATTAGATACTGTATACACATTTTTCATTCGAGTCCGTTATTGATACATGTAATTATGCGAGTAACGTATAGGCAAAGTAGAGCGCTAACTAGTTACCGTTAAAAGTTAAATCACCGAATATTTTTTACGGTAATATTTGATTATAATTTTATTTTTATATTGATAGAGTAACCTAACCAGTTACAGATACGCGATATATTTTCAACTTAACATCCGCTTTTGGGTAAACAATTTAGTAAAGTCATTTTCAAAAGCCGTTTACGATTATATTTATACGACGAAAATAATTAAAATTTCAAAATAAATGTAATACGTGAAATAACAATCATTTTACAGAACTAGGTGATATTTCCCAAAAATTAATTATTTTTATCCTGCTAAATTAAACGAGTTTACGTTAACTATAACGCTGCAATAGCTTTCAGATCTCATGTAAAACGTTATTTTATTGCTGAAGGTTAACTAATAAAATCAATCTGAGGTTTCACTTGAGACGAAAATTTGTAAAATAATTAATTTCATCAACATTATATATATACATATGATAAGTTATCAAATTTATTTTACTTATTGGACAAAAGTTTATTTAATAATTTTTATAATATGTATACCTATATAATACTACCTAATAATACTACTTATTCTTGATTATTATTATTTTTTTTAATAACTTTAATATTTATAATTTTGTGCGGATTAAATTATAAATATTAATAATTAAAATATTATAATAAAATATTGACTAACTTGCTCAACCTAAGAACTACAGATAATTTGCAGTCAAATAAGGTAATGCTGCGAGATCACAAAGGTTTCACAAACGGTATTTGATGTTTAGGGAAACGATAAAGAGTGAAGTTACTATTATTATTATTATTATTATTATTATTCCGGAGAAAGAAAAGCTTGTTATAAAAAAATAACCAATATTCAAGATTACTATTGGTCCCTTGAAAGTATTTTTAAATATACGGTGCCTATATAAATAACGAAGTTAATGGAAGAGACGAATTCCCGAGTATAATCGAATAAACTAGGTAGAATAACGAAAGGCACGCAGTTTCTAAAATTACATTTTATAAATATTAGCTTTGTAAAAAAACTCGACCAATTTTCTATACATCGATATATGCGCGTAATAATACGTAATAGTATTAATATGTAACATATTCGAAAAGAAATAATTAAGAAATATTAATACGATAATTTTATCTATAATAAGCTATCGAAATTGCTGTACGACATTTATTTTTTTATAGTTTCTTTTATAAATAATTAGGCTGATTTTATTATTATTTCGTAATAAATTTTCGTCGAGGAAATATTTCAATATCGACACGTCTCGCGGTAAACGCGTTATAAGATAACGAATAATTGTTTACGGCTAAATTCTGTACTAAGAACGTCAATTATGATTTAAGTTTGAAGAACGCCTACCAGACCCATCACACACAACGTTGAATACTCTAAACGAATAGCGGTCGGTTTAAAATTCAAAATATTCGAGCATGTTTACAAAATGGTAACTATCGCGATAATTTTTGTCACGATCGAAAAATCGAAATAAAAGAAAATATTATAATAAACTGCTCGGCAATATTCTCCACGTAACGGAACTGAAATCGTAAAAAGTGTTTAAGCAAATAAAATAATACGTTATATAACGGTATTCAGTTATATGATATCGTTTACGAAGTTCGAAATGTTTTAACAATAATTAATACCGACGGAAACAAAAAAGTCGGCCTTTAAAGTAATAACGATACCAATTAATAAACGAGCTAGCGGTGGCACAACAAATATATAGCGTTCGATTTAAGAATTGGTCGGTCGCCATTGTCGACCACTACAGACGAGATGATCTACAAACACACGCACTCGCTATAATAAAACAACACACACACACACACACACACACCTCGTTTGAGTTCCATATAATCCAATTACGACATGTCGATTCCAATCAAACATCTCTGTGTGTATGTGCTGATTGATCAACGTTACCGAAACTAAATGTATACGTTGCCGATATGGCTATACGCGTAGTTTGGTTTACGTGTTTTTACGCCTTTTGAAACATAACCTATAATATTATTCTCGATATTGTAGGGAAACACTAATAATAATAATAATACGAATATAATGATTACCCGTATTGAAATTTATTGGCACTACCGCGCATTAAACGCACTTAACGAAACGCACACGGCGCCGTGTAAAATATATTATTATAATAAAGGTATCGCTGGTTTCCATAAATTCTAGAAACGACCATCGATCATTATCATATACAACGATACTGTTGCCCGAATACTAACATTTACGTTTATCCGTTTCAAGTAAACAACCGAAAATTATGCCGTTTTTTTTTTGTTTAAGAATAACTTGATTAAATTGATTGAATTAATTTAATAACGAAGATTTCGTAAGATCAGAAAATAAATTAATAAGCGAAGGTTCATCCACAGAAAAGTGTTACAATATACAACGTTGACGAGGTCAAAATGACAAATTACCTGTAAATCGTACTTGGTTGATATCATAATCGCGGGCGCCACCAGAATGGTTATAGAAATAATTTAGCGCTTCTAAAATTTGTTTACGTATTCCGTCGGAATTCTTCTTCCCTAATAGTTCACAAATATATTCACCTTTCTGGCAAATGAATACGTGCTAAACTTATGCTTGACGTACGAATTATCCGAAAAAAGACTTCACTTGTTTTCGGGAATTACTTGCTCGTGGATACCTGCGCACAATTACGATTTTTGAATTTCATTTATCTGATAATTATGATATAAGGAAGGTATAGCTTATGGAACACTCTGTGGAGTTCAATGAATCCATTGACGTAACTATAATTCAAATAGGTCATTTACCTTTGGAGAACACATAAATTACTTTTGACAAAATGTATCTTTTCGTACGTTTGTCTGGTAGTACGTTATTTTTCGTTAAAAAAGTATTAATTTTAAACGAAAGACGCCGGGGCTAAACAATTTGTTTTGAAAAATTCTCGACAGTTTTCAAGACTCTAGCAAATGTGTTAGTTTGATAATGAATCTGATGAATTTTTAAAACTTTTTAAAAAATTTCATATTGAAGTGCTTGTGCAGCGTCAAGTTAGAGCACCAGCGTGTTTGTTTTTTATCTTGTAATTATTCGAAGTCCTAGCACATAATAAAAATAACTAAAAAATGTATTACAGTTTGAAAAATCCTAGACAATACACCAGTGGTAAGTTTTCCCCACCATCACTTCGGATTTGAATAATATTCCGCAAAATCGTATAGAATAATATTCTTTAAAGTTTGTTAAACCAATATTTAGTGTAATATTTACCCACGTAATTTCGATGTTTCATACGATAGCAAAAATCAATATATAATAAAACAGGCAAGTATAATATTTTTGACAATTGTAAGTTCTTTAAAGGCGCTCGAAATAACTTCTAACAAAATATTTATATAAGAACGTAAAAAGTGTTTTATTATATTATATCGGCGTAACAAGAGAAATGAATGAATTTACGGGTAAAATATAATTCCGACAATTATAAAAAATGTGTTTTCAACAGTTCGATTTTAATTGATTTCGGCAAAAGCGTAACGATTTATATCTTTAATCTTAAATTAAATTGTCATATTTTATACAATGAAATTGCTCGTTTTAAAATTAAATAAATAGAAATCATTATCCAACATTTTCCATTTCGTTTGAAATTCGAACGACAAACGCCCAAAGAGTAAAAGAAAATAATCGTTATCAACGGGAAATATTTACAAATATTCTATTTAATCCGAAATCGATTGAATTGATTCGAACACTCGTTTCTCATATTGTAATCATATTTTCAATTTCGACAATTTTAATCGGGTTCTCATTTGCAATTTTCTGATATTTGATTTAATTATGCCACAAAAACACGTCGAAAAAATAACTACAATTTTTAATTAATCGGGTATTTTATATAGCTTCGGAAATTTATAATAAATTATTAACAAATATGACAATCTATACTGAATAGCACAACAAGTATAAAATGAGAAGAGAAAAAAATGACCGGTAGTTTACGTGATGAAGAAGTCAATTCATTAGTAACACTTAGCTCGAGAGATATATATACATATTTATTTACCGGCAGCAATTTTTGGTTTATTTTAAAAAATTTTCGCGCCTATAAATTGTCGGTCGTGTTTTGACGTGTACACGTACGTACGTCGTGTATATAATAATCAAGCTACAATACGGCAATGACGATAATATTATTGTCGCGTCACCCGTGATTTTACGATACGACCGAAACAAACGATTGCGAAGAAAAGTCTTTACCTAACTGTGCAGAGGAAGCTATCAGCTATATTGGATTTATCCGAACCCTCTGCGGTGGTCACCGTGAAAGTTTCTTGATGGCTGAAATTGGAGTGATATTACCGGCCGCAAACGGTGGGGCGAGGGGGTCCCCTCTAAGAAACGGTTTGCATCGGTTAAACGACCCGAGAGGGAAATTTCACGGTCGAACTAACTCACGTCCACTCGTCCACTCGCCCTGGGAGACGCGCAGTTAAAAGATAACAGTGATCAATAAATTGAAACACGAGAAGAGAATAACGAGAAATAAGGAGGAAAAAAGTCATCTAGTGAAATGCAAAGTGCTTTTTTTCTACTTTCTTTACGGCCGAACGGGATTATCTAATTTATACTTAACGACGTTATCAAAACCAAGCCGCTCGGGCCTTATTACGTCGTGACCTTCCTACCTGTTAATTTCGTTTTGACAACGTAGTTTGAAGGTCTTTAAACTGTAGCGCGCTACAATATATATCTCGATGAATATTCTCGTTCGACGGTCTTGTAAACCGCACCATAACTGTTTAGTTGGTGTATCGTTATATTCAACGAGATACATAAAATACTCTTAGGAAGCGTCGTGAACAACTTATTAAAGACAATTTTTTGTGTATTTATGAAAACTATGTTCATAAAATATACTCGAATATGTTTATTTTAAACATTTACCAACTCGTAAATGAAATCATAGGTTTAGCCAACGTACATGTTCTTGGAAAATAAAATCTTTTTAAGTTCGGTTTACTTTTTCGGAAAGATTTATTTTCGTTCTAGAAAACCATACAATATATTTTCGTTATTTGTATTTATTTCTCCCGAAATACATTCCTTTTTAGCCTTTTTTATCGGTATGAACAATACACCCACTGTCGGGAAAGCCGTTAAATAACCATACATACCTAGCATAAATAAATAACAGCATTTTTAATTATTGCGTACGTTAAACAGGTTTTTGGTTCAATTAATGTTTGTCTTTTAGACGATTTCGGAATTAAAGTATCTGTATCTATTAACATTTGAGACTGATTTAAGAGTTGAACGGTAAAGATACGTGATACAAAATACAAAAATCAAAAATAACTAGGGAAACGATCGAATTAAAGATTAAAAAAATTTTAAAAATATTACGAAGTATATTTTTTTAACACCCATTGTGTTATTTTAATAATTATAGTCTCGATTAATACGTCGTTTATTATTTATTATTTTAAATATTTGAATTTCTATAGCTATTTAAATTTTTCCAAAAAATAGGATATTTTCGAAAGTTTTAAGAAAATTTGATTTAGTCAAAAGCCTTTGGGTACCAAAATGACGAAAATGATAAAAACAGAAAATCTAAATCGTTCTAAAAATTCGATTTCATAATTATACTCAATGACATATTGCATATGGCTATTACATTGTTTTGATGTTCGAACTACGTCATAATTTTAGAAAAAAAAAACGAAAAATTCTGGTATCAATTTATAATTGTATTATTTCAATAATAAAACTATTAAAATGAATAACGTATTTAACTAAAGAATAGTACATAAATATAATATATAAGGTATATTACAAGGTAAGTGGCATTTATCTATTCAATTACTACGTAAAAGTGCGATTAATAAATATTTTTATTCGTCCATAAAAAATGCTTCTACATTTGTTTATACTAATTTTATATTTTCCCTAGAAAATAACAAAATTATAATTTACGAATAAGAAAATAATATATCTACATAGATTATAGAAAGATATTTTCAAGGTATTTATGAGTTCGGCCGATAATATAATAACAGTGGATTATTATTTCACGATTATAGGAGTTAATAATTTGAATTAACGTAGCGTAAGAGATTGACGACAAAATATATAAATATACATTTCGTTTATTTTAACACTATTTACGTGGTTCGTTGTTTGCAAAAAAAAACATATGAGAAAAAGAAACCGTAGACAATAGTTCAAATGGGTTATCGGCAATTTTAACGTTGAATTAATTTTATGAATTTCAAAACGACGATTTTTATCATTGTATATATACGAATGTAATTTTTAAATAAGATAGCGACAATTAGGAAAATAAAATGCACTTGATAAATGTTATACTCTGAATTAAAAATAGATTTTAATATACATTACGATATGGCAATATCAATCCCGTTCACAAAATCCAAGGTAAAAAACATAAAGAATATCTAATAATAATATCGATGTAATAACACGTGAAATTATACGCTAAATTTTACCGTAAATTAAATTTTGAAAGCACGTTGGAAATTAATGTCTAAGTAGACCTTAATGAATTTTAACATGTACACGGGAAAGTGCGTGGGTATAATAAAAAGTACTTTCGTTGTACACTAGTAGGAATTACGTTTTTAACTCTTAAATACCGACATTTTATATTGTATCAGGAATTTAATCAAAAAGGAATTGTCATTTTATGTAAAAATGCGAATATATATTAATATATATTAATAATATAATATTATATGCGAATAATATAATATAATATTATTAATATAATAATAATATATAATATACTAATAATTAATAGTAATATGAACTTACTCGAATTTATGTAAATTGTTTTTTATTTCGTCACAACGATAATAATAATAATAAAACAATTATATTAAATGTTCGGGCGTTTGATTTCAAAATTAAAGTGTTTTTAAAAATTCTAAAATCCTGAATATTAGCGAAAATTGTCGCAAATTACTGAAATATACAACGTTTTGTATTGTAATGACGCACTTCGATCGTTTTTTTTTAAACAAAGGAAACCGCCTATATGTTGAAAATAATTAACAACAAATGTCTATATGATAAAGTAAACATTTTTTTAAATATCATTGTCTAGCGTTTTACAAAATATTGTCGCTCTTTCACGGGAGCTTTACCCGCGAATAAAGAGTAAATAGTTCGCAAAGTTTTTATGTATATTTAATATAGAATTTTTACGTAAATTCGTTTTTGTTTTACATTTTGAATTATTATTTCAAAATTACACGTTTTACGTGATTTTTCTTACGACATTAATGCTCATCGCCATGATCAGAGTAGTCTTTTGACTAATCTCTTTAATAAAAAGCTAGCTGAGGCTCGGCCGTCTTTAGGCTACTATATTGTATTAACACTTGAGCTGAGATCAATTGTTGGTAAAAATACCCGCCAGTATTATTAATGTCACGTGTTGTATCAACAAAAGGTCCACCCGAAGACGGTACTACAAAACGTCCGTTCGACACGATAAACATTTCGTTATAAACGCGATCGATTATACTTTTGTTTCGTAAGATTTCAATATATTTAAATTATTAAAAAAAAAAATAACGATTTTGTAAAATTCATCGTGCGATCAGGTTTTGTTTTACTTTTATGTTCACAATTTTCGTTATAAGTTTTAAATATTAATCGAAAAAAATTTGCTCGATATTTATAATAAGTATAATATCTTAGTGTGAAAAGCATCATATATTACGGAGCGAACAATTTGGGGATACTACGAATATTATGTAATGTATACTATACGACTATAGTTAGTTATAATTTAATTAGTTTAAATTCGACAGAACGAAGCCGAAGTAACAGTGTATACAGTGTGATATTTTTATCGTAAAAATCGATAATTGTATTTTGTTAGAGAAATGTTCTGGTCTATTGTATTTTTTCGTAATTTTAATATGACCACTCCTTATACCCCTATTCCGTATAACAGTATCGGTTGTATGACTTTTAAATTTAAACGAATATTATTCGAAAGATAAACATATTGATTAACATATCAGTGGACAGCTATTGTAGTAGAATTTAACCTTTTGGGGACGCTTTATCAGAAACCTTTCAATCCGATGTTTAAAAGTGAATTGTACACAATATAGTTATAAACACTGTCTGGTATCTATCAAATACGAATGTATCATTATAACAATTTTAGTATAACGCCTTGAAATCGTCGATTGTATAATATTGAGAAATATTCGAGCAATAATTACGAAAAATCGCGAAGCGATATAATTTTGTATAAATACGATATTTACGAAATATTTTTTAGATTCGAGGTAAGTAACAACGCACGAAAAATTATATACGGCGCGTCTACGGATTTAGGAATAAGACACAAACGGCCCTATTTGGTATTTATAAAACTGAGGATAAACCGTAAGTTTTCGGGAATAATACAAATAGTGTAAGCCAAAGATTATCCGAACATATAATGTATAAAGCAAAATATTCTTTCGATATTTCTCACTACAATGACAAAATTATAAAACATTAAGCGGCGCGATTTTAATATTTTTGTAAATATGTATACAATCATTGTTGTTACTTCTACAGAATAACGGGAACAAATTGAGAATTAAGAATTTCCAACGTTAGTAAAATTTAATAAATTATTTCGAACAATATTTGCCCGCATTTTATCTGCAGCTCGTCTATTAGTCTATCGGGGGAATTTTTATTTCGGATAACGCTTTCATTACTTTTTAGAACATAAAGACGGTTAATAAAATTTAAATAGGACAAGCCGAAATCTCACAATCTTATCGCAGCGAAAAGTTACCCTAAGTACTTCTATAATATATGTATGTATTCGTTTTATGTATTTTAACAGATATTCGTAACCGATACAATAAATATTAGTTTTTATAACGTACTTTCAGTTGTGCTCCCAAATTGTTCTAATGAGAGATAATTTTCTGTTTAAAAAATGGTTGGCAATTATTGTAGGTAAACAGTTGAAAATTTCAGGCAAAATGCACTGGCTGCGTACGCAAATGAACTTTAAACGAGGTTAATTAATAGTTTACTACCGCCGTAGACGAGTTTTCAGTTAACAAATCCAGAAAAAGTTTTTCTTCGTTTTTAATTAAAAATATTGGTGGAATCCGTTACGTACGCCGTGTAGGTATTTTTATTATTATTACGAACTATTTGTTGTGAAAAATGGGAGAATGAAGGCGTACCTTCACTGAATTTTGAAATACCTTCAATGAAAATAACGTCGGCTCAGGCACTGGCTAGTGTCACATGTTTCCGCAATACGCGTTAACGTTACTAATTAATACAATTTTTACGAATATTAAAACGATTTAATTAACATTCGGAACAACGATATGTCCGATATTTTTAAACATTATTTGTGTCGCTGTTCTGACAAAGAATTAAACTAATAATACGTAATAAAGAAATTGCGTTGTATTTAAATTTACCGAGATGTTTAAAAAGAAATGGCGAACGTTCCAAATTAATTTGCGTATCTGATAGAATATTTTTTTATAGAACGAACAATTATTAGACGAATTTCCCTAGGAAAGTATTCAAAATCGCTACGTTTACTTTAAAAAGTTTCGAAAAGATCATTATAGAAAGGTAGTAGATTTCCTCTCAGACGTAATCGTATTTTAAACTGATAATCGGATACAACGAACTATTAGGAATAAAATGAAAATTTTTTTTTAAACGCGTTTCCTGAACGATGTCAATTACGACCGCTATATTCGTTTCCAGGGTAAAATAATAAATTATTTATTTCACGAAATAGGATATATATATATATTTGGTCAGAGTGTATACAATATTATGACGGGCATTGGTCGAGGTCATTCGTGGTCAACCCGTGGTTGATTGATAAGTGGGGGGGTGAAAGGAATTCGATACCCTCGAGGTTGACAACCGTATGCCCTCTGGCCTTGTCCCGTCTCTCCAGGCCGGGCGGACTCTCACCCCTCAGAATCCACGTCGCCGGGCGTACGCGCTTTTGACAGACGCTAACCGGATCCGGGTCGTAATTAACGTAATGGACGCCGCAAAGTGCATAAATATTGTGCACGGGCTCGAGCGCCCCGCCGTCCCGCGGCAACTGGACCGGGTCGGAAGCCGAATGGCGGACGCGGCTGACAGTTCTCGGTAGGAAACGCCGCTAACGCGCGCGTTCCAACAACAGTTTAGGTACGCCAACATTTACGATATCGAAAAACCGGACACGTTCAAAAAGACCGCTTTTAGCCGTATGTATTTATAAAATACGTACGTTAAAATACGAAGAAACGAAGAAATTAACGGAATATTTCACTAGACGCGTTCTCGAGAAACTGCGTTCATATTTTGCATACGTTCTTGTAACTGCCGTCCGAAGCGAATTATCAAACAAATGTCGATAATTTTCGTAATAATAGTACGTCGCCCGGGCAAGTATGCGGAAAAATATTTTTCAAATTCGGAACTATTTTATCGAAATTCCCGAAAACTTCGGTTTAGAATAACCCAACTATTTTCGCCCGACACTGTATTAAATATATTCTACGTTCCGTATTACTCACGTTAGACACAAACTACCAAATGTAGAGTGACTAAATACACAGTGTTAATAGAAACGTATAATTCGAAAACTCCCGTTATCGCTGTGTAAATAACGAATAGGGAATTTGTCGCGACACGTATTCCGCGTATGCGAATAGGAAAATGAGGAAACCCACCTCCCGGCCACACGCGACATCGTCGTCGTTACGATGTTATGATTATTATCGGACACACGGACATAACGTATACGTTACAATGATAAACGACGATCGCGATTATCGCGTGACCGAATCGTTTCGGATTTGGACATTCGAAATAACGTGACGACCGCTAAACCGCGTTCTAAACGTTTAGTGTTCGACAGATATCTAGCATAATACGGGATAAAACGATATGAAAATGTATACGCTTTGTCCACATACGGGACACGCGAAAATTGAAATTTAACAAGCGAAAAACGTTTATACTTTATTCCGTACGCAAAACGCGTCGATTAAAATACTAAAATAAGCGCGTTTTCTGTAATAGTCGATATTTCGTTCGTAAATACGGACCCGGACCCAATGAAAGATAAAAGTAACGCGATTTTCGAAACGAAATATACTTTATTTTTCTCTAAAACGAAATACGTAACATTTTTTTTTTCATACTTCAATTCGTTTCATCGTATAGCGTTTTAACTCACGTATTATCGTTGCGTTTAAACGTTTTTGTTTTGGACGCTATAACGTATATTTTAATCGCGGCGTCTATGCAACGTCCGGTGAGAGTAATTTTTGTTATTTGTCGGAACAGTGACGTATCCGGCGAGTTTTTATTTTACTTTCTGTCCCAGTAGTAGTAAATAATACGGTATCCTCGGCAATTTGACAACGGACCCTCTTAAAGAGCTTCACTATAAAAGACTATAAAACCAAAATAAAAATGTCCTATATATCGTAGCCTTAATAGCCACTTAAGTTTACACTTGGGTAATAACTTTGACTTTTTGTTTCAGAGATTAAATAATGTTTATAGAACGCGCCAAATAATAACGGATAAACAGAATACGATTATATACACCGCACTGAATCTCGCTTGCATTTGAAACTTGAGTGCTTGAAAGTACTTGGTTTCATTGTCATTTTCCCTATAGCAAACAACACATTCACAACTACCTGAATCAACAACATACCGTAATGAAAAACTCGACGCAGGGTAGTGTTAATAAATATTTTATATCGAACAAATCGTTTTTTCTTCTTCACTCACTAATGTAAAATATTTATTATATTTACTTAAAACTTTCAAAAAGTCATGTATTACTTCGACTCAGATTCTTGGATGGAATTAATTTTTTTAAATACTCGACAGTCCACAAAATATGTTTCAGGTACTCGTAATTTTAATAACGTGTTTTTATAGGATTATTTTGACAGTTTTTTATAGTTCGTTGCAGTTTTAGGAATTTTTTTCATTGTTGTAGGTTATCCTTGAACTAATTTTAAAAATATAAATACATTCGTTTCGTCAAAGCAGAAAAATCAAAAATATTATACTAATCGGTATGGAATATATGTTTGTATATTTTGTCTTGGTCGATATTCCAATAACATAAAATTTGAAACTTATAAAACATAATGGTGTTTCTTACAATTCAAACAAAAATCTATTCGTTTAATACTTTAAGGTTAACGAGTAATATAATGACTTATCTGTAAACTATATGATTATAATTAATATTTTTTCTTATTTATTCGTAATACAACACATTTTAATATATAATTTTAATAATATAAATATATACATTTTTAATATTAATTAAAGAACATAATACTGAACTTAAACAATAATAATTAATATAATATATTATCCATAGGAAATAATATTTTGTAAAAAAAAATATATATATATATATATGACGAGATTTGTAAAAATGTTAACAAAAACGTAAACGGAACTAAATTTAATATCTATATAAATGTATACTAACATAATATAATATTTATCATTGTAATGATTTCCTGAACTTACACATATTGATCAAACTATGTTTTTTAAATATTTATCACAGAAATATGTTAAAATGAATAAAACTGTGTTATATTAAACAATTATACGATATTTCGAAAATACCGAAACGTAATAAAAAGATTAGGAAGACAAAAACAAAAATATGAATGAACGGTATATGACAGATACGACAGAATAGAAATGTCATTCTTTTTCGGGCGACGCGTTCTGTACGTCACTACTGATCGTGTCGATGTACTTTTTCTGCAGACTATTCGATATGCTAAAACAATAACAATAATTACGGTAACGAATCGTCGGACAATTGGTTTAAATTTTTTTTCCCCGTTGTTGTCCCTCCCTACGCGAACTCACACGACGCATTCCTCCACTTCTTCGAGTGTATCCGAAAGATGATTGCCCGTCTCCGGCAACATAAGTACGGACAGCCCACCGATGACGCTCACCGTTCCAAGTACCATTAACGGCAAAACGTTGCTCACGGGAGACTGGAAAATGCGAAAACATTACGTTCGTTCGAGTATATTCGGTATCGTAAAGTGTTCTTAAATACTATTTAAAACATATTTTCGCATAGGCGTTCCAAAAATGCGTCGTTTCGTGTTAGTGTTTTCGTATTAGAAGATCTACTTTTTCGTAAATGTTCGAAAACGTATCTTTCATATTTTTTTCCGTTTATTCGAACGCGTGATATGAAACACTTTTTAAATGTATTGTTTACAAAAACCGCTAGAGACACGACTACAGAAGCTCTGGAGGAACATCGACAAGCTCGGATTTACAATTAGTATTCCCAAAAATATTGTTATCAGCTTCAATTGTTTACAAAAATTGAATTCAATACGTGTAAATAATATTACAAATTAAATCGAGGTACGTTCCGTGGAAAACTTTAATCACACGCAAATACGCGATGGTCAAAAGGCAACCGAGAGCTTAATTTTTATTCTATGTAAAACTAATGGGTAATAATTGAAAAGAGTTCGATAAATAGCAACCAACGCTTTTGTATATATATATATAATATATGATTTAAGACGAGTTTCACGCTTAGTAATAATTCTCGAATTCTTAATATTATTTTACGTAACGGTAATATAAACAGAGATGAATACATTGGTCGAATACTTAAATATATATATATATATATATGATATTTGTTTGTAAAAACGGTAGTACGTAAAAACGATAAAGGTAAACTTTCCTAGCATGGCGAGCCATACGAATTATATAAAATTGTTGCAACCCCCGACGATTTAGGTCCGATTGTGCCTACGCGAGACCGAGCGTGTTTATTTATCGAATACATTTCTAAAGGTACGCCTGTACGACGCTAATCCGTATCGTCGGACTCACCAAATTCCACAGGTACGGGACCATGATGAGAGCGATCCCTGCCGGTATGTTCGACGTGCCCACGCCCAAATTCCTAATAACGGTCGGGAACAATTCGGCCGTATACAGAGGCATGATGACGTTCGAAGAGGACACGGAAAACTTACCAGCCATGACCAACGACAGCGACACCCATTCGTTCGTATCTGACGGATGAAAATATATTTAGAAAAACGCGTTCCGCGTAAAGTGTATGCTGTTCCCTACGCGTTACGTGAAACACATAAATACCTGGCGGTAGTATCGTGGTCAATAGACACGCAATTCCTCCACCTACCATGGTCAAGCATAACGGCATTCTTCGTCCCATCTTCAGCAGTATGACCACACTGATCAATATCGACGGGATTTCGACCACGCCTAATTACGAACGACTAATATAGTATAAACTCCAGTTCGTTTGAAACTTATTCTCAATCGTACATAGCGTTACAATACATACGTTCCAAACCTATTTTTACGACGACAATGAACGTACCTGATATTATGGTATTGATGTAAATATTTCCGCCGATGTAGGATAGATTTAGTACAAGACCGTAGTATACCAGATAAAGACTGAACCACAGTATGTACAAAACGAGCGAAATTTTCCTGATGTTTTTCGTGCGAAACAAATCTGAAACTCGTACTCTAGGTTGGCCGTTAGTCTCGAACTTGCTTATATTCTGAAAACGAGACACGTATATATACATAAAATATATTTAAAACCATTTGATCGAATATAATTCGTATCGGGGAAAAACGCGCAACTTTGTATTATATTTTCGGTAAATTTTTTTGCGTAATCGCCTGAATATTAATATATAAATATATGACGATTAGGTTTAGTTCGTAAGCTCTCACTTGGTTCAATATTTTGTCCATATTTGCGGGCAACGGATGTTTATTCATTTTAGACGCCTTTTGCAATACCACCATCGTCTCGTCCACTTTACCCATGGCCAATAACCACCTCGGCGATTCGGGTATAAACCTGTAACGCATGCCGCGGTTGACCAATCGTCGTTTAAAAACGATTCGTTACGTTCAATTCTCGTTCGGACCGCCGCTAACTTACCAGTGCAACACCAAGAAGAACACGGCCGGCAACGTGACGCACCACTGTAACAACCGCCATCCCCTACATATGTACGCGATGCCGGATATTATAATGTAGCTAATCGGTACCGGGAGCAGATAGAGCACCCCGGCGATCGTCAGCCACTTACCGCCGACCAATTCCATGCCTGCGCACGAACAGAAAACGAATATAATCGAACGTTGGTGACGTTATACGGTTGTGGTAAAGCGCTTGGGCGCGGGATACTTACACAACACGAAACCGCTAAAAACGATGCTCACGCAAACGAATCCCAAAACAAATCTCAATACAAGGTACAACTTAAACCAAGGGCATATAGCGACTAAAATACCGAGCGTTAACTGCATAATCAAAGAAGCCATTAACGTCTTCTTTCTGCCAAATCTACAAGTCGCAAGGAATAAATAAACGCGTCTTTATATAATAGCGTTACATAATAAGATTATATTAAAAAAAACAAAAATTGGCGTTTATCAATTTCGATAATACGAACAACGCGCGGTTCGTTTATTCGAAAATACTATCCGTCCGTGTGTACCTTAAACTTCTTAATTAAAATCGTCGATAACGACGCCGTTCTCGTTTTGAAATTCGATTCGCCCCCTCCCCATCCCGATCGAATTGTATTGGCCGTACCTCGCGATAACCGCGGTGTTTTGTTAATAAATTATTTCGCCGACGTTGTTTATATTTACGGGTAGAAAAAGATTCGAAAAACGTTTGCGCTTCGACCGAAAGCCGAATTTAGTTATCCGACAACAATTATACGTGTTGTTTACACAAATGTTACCAATACGATTGTCCGCGTAAAACAAAACGAGGGTATTCAATTATATAACCATCGAAAAGAAAGGAAAATAAGAAATACGCGTTCATTTCGAAAATCGATTCCATCTCCGGATGGAATATATATATCTGTACCTATAATTCATCTTTTAATATTTGTTGTACTCGTTTTACATTAAACGAATTACGAGCGATAATATTATGATACGCGTTTGGCGAATTACGAACGAAAACAATAACTTTAGTCGCGTAAATATTTTAGTAAATTTCGTCGCCGAATTACCGATAATAATAAACAACGTTATGTACTCGATTCGCCCACAATCCTTTAAAACGTTTCTACCGTGCCCCTTAATCGCGGTGCGCGTAAACCGTTCGCGACGATTTTGTTGACGCGTTTCGTTGTTAACGCCTTCGAAAAAAAATCGCGCCGAAATTCGCGCGCGCTTACCTGTCAGACACGAGCCCGGAAAAGAAGCCTCCGAAAGCTACGCCCATCAAGAACATCATCTCGGCGAAGTTTTTCAATTCCTTCCTGTCGCAAACCAAGTTCCACTAAGAAACAAATACAAATAAGTACTTATCGCGATTGCGAACGGCCCCGTGGTCGTTTGTTTATTGATAACCGAATAATAATAATAGTAATAAACAAAAAACAAAAAGAACAATTACTTCGGAAATGATCGTATCCCCGAATTCGGAAGTATTAAACTGCCAAGAAGTACACGCTTTTATTTGATCTTTGCTCGTATCTCTGTGAAGTAATTCTTCGTAACTGTCTTTGTCCAGTAAACCGTTGTAATTTATGTCGCGATAATAACAAGGGTTGTACACCGAAGTCTAAACAGAAATAATAAAAAAGTTAAAATTACGGGTCGTGACGAGCTAGCGAGCTAATAAAATGTTTTATTCGGTTTCGCGCGTTAAATAGTTTAATCCGAGCTACGATCGTGCAACGGCGATAATTGGTTTTATTGGGACGAATAAAGAAGATCGATTGAAATTATTACGAATTTCCGTTCGAAACATTAACAAAAATTACGTTCTTTACGACTATTTTAATCGCTGAAAATAAATTACGACTTTTTTTTCCATAATCCGTTTATATTGATTACGCTAGTAGTTTTATTTCGGAATACCGGTGACATATTATATACTATTCTAATATTCGTCGCGTAACACAATGTCGCGAAATAAATAAACGGCACGTAAAAATGATCAAATATATATCGTAAATTTTCTTTCGGATTTTCTAACGTCCCACGAGTTCGTCGTATTTTATTGTCGCCGAAAACTTGGCTAGTTTAACAAACGAACGTTGAATAATAGACGCGTATACGTTTCCCGTGTTATTCGACCCGCGATAATATTAACTTCGTTTGAACCGTACGGGTTGATCGCGTTTTTTAATTTAAAATAAAAGATACGTAATAACTGGAAGACGACAACATTCCGTTCGATTTTCGGACGTTATTTACTACGTTTATTTCAAATATAACCAGATAAAGCCGAAACTACGAATCGCAATGTCGGACCTAAGTTCATTTTTAAATTATCTCAGAAATTGAACCAATAAAATGAAATTGGTTACGTAACCGCGCGCGTATATGTAACGAGCGCCATTATTGGCGTACTCGAGTATAGTATATTTTATAAGTATTTCGAAGAAATATTTCGGTAAAAAATTAAATCGAGAATATACAGTTTTAGATATTATTCCGTAATAGTAGTCGTATTATACGTTGAACGTTATACGACAATTAATAAGTTGATACGGCGTATTCAAAAAAACAAAACGTTAATTGTTCGAATATTGTAAGTAGTGTGATTCTCTAATTTGATACGTTATTAATTAATAAATATTCTTTCGTGCGTTTCAAACGATAAACGTTTTATTTTTGAAAATTATTATTTAAAAAAAAAAACTATAGAATATTTTAAAAATAATCCGAATAATATGTTCGAAATACTAAGAATAATCGGTAATTACTATAAACGCAAGTAAATAAATAAGCGATAAAATAAGAATAGTCGGTCGCGCTAGATTTAGTTACGTATTAAATGTTTCAAATGGCCGCGTTACGATCGTAAAATTGCAATTATCTTCGTTTGCCCCGCGTCGTTACCTTATTCGGCGTCACGGGAAATACTCCGCTTAAATTTTTCCATTGATCGACGGATATTCGGCCCAGCACGTTCGGCGGCGGTTCACACCAAAAGTCCGTGTCCATTCCCTGGAACGTTAACACGAATATGTGCCACGTACACGGCAGGTTCAACAAGGACAGAATTAGGGTGAGCACGGCTTGCCATCGGCCGAATTCTCCGATCGCCATAGACACCGGGTCTCCGTGTGTCTTCTCCGTACGTTTCTCATCTTTAAAAACGCCGACGTTACCTAAGGAGTAAAACAAACACAACGTACGAACGGAACATTTAATAATAACGCGTGTACAAAATTGACACTAAACAACGTCTAAACTATAAACCGGATTACGGAATTTCGATTTGTCGATTCGACACGACCGTGTTGGTTACGACAAATTGTCGTAACTCGTTACGTTCGATTACCGTTACGGAAGATAAGTCAAAAGTCGTTTATATTTTTAACAATTTAGAATACTGTTTAAGAAACTTAAAAATATTTTTGAAATACCGGAAATTTCGTTCGTTACATTTGTACTAGTTTCAACGCGATTATTTTATTCGGTTACAACGCCCGAAGACGTAATTTCGCGTAATTTATTCGAAAAGAAAAATAAATCCATTTCTATAAAACAATAACGTATTGGGTTCGACAAATGTCAAACGATCTAGATCGTAGGGGCGACCACGTTTGATCGCGATTTACCAGCGATATGTTAACGTGTCTATTCGTGTGGATTCGTATTGTTACGACTTCGATTCGCGTTATAAAAACCGAAGTTTTGAAAAATGTTTATCTAGTAATTAACGAACGTTTGAAACCCAAAGTCCGATTAACGAATAAAACACAGCTCGGAAACGTGGCTATTTTTCCTGTTATTTTTAATCCGAATTCGAAACTTCGAGGAGGATATAAAACTATATAACGTTGAACTAACGAGTTTTATAAATATCCCAAAGTCAAAATTAAACTTATAAACCGTAATTAGAAAAAAGAACCGTTCGACTCGTTTACACGAAGTATGATTTTCTCGTATACGGAAAATTATCGAACGATTTAGAATTACGTTTTTCATTTTATTACCAACGAACGATTACACGTTTTAGCTTTTGGTCAATTGTAATCAACGACATACGCAATGTCACACTTCGACGTAACTTATTTCTTATTACATTTGAACGGTATTGGACGTATACAAATTTGGCGCGGGTGTTTCGTTTTTTGTTTTTAACGATAATATTCGACGACGGGCGTGATTAACGATAAAATTAATTCGATAACGTTATGTTAATCGAAACGGTATTTCGCTAATAAAACGTCGAAAGTTACATACGAACGACTTAACCAGTTAACGTTAAAAGTTATTTGACTTGAGCCGGGCGATTAAAAAATTAATTATTCGTCTTCGATTCGTATATTTTTAATTCGTAATATTACCTTTACGTTTAAATTTTAAAACACGAGTTAATATAGAGGAAAAAACGTGTATATATACATATATTCTTATTCGATTTTCTAAGGACAAGTGTATCGCCGTTAAACCTATATAGAAAAAATAAATAAATTCGATTACTCTCGGTATGTTATTATAGCATTATCTTCTTATATACATATATATATATATCGATCGTATTTTAAACCGCGTATTTTATTGAACGAAGACCGGAAACGACATTATAACAATTATTGTCCTTGAACGGTACGGAATTGGCACCGCGAGCGTGTGTGGCGAATGGAAATAACGCGAATAACGAGCAAAACAAATTAGTTGTGTATCGACGACGATCGTGCAGTCCTTCTATACGAAAGTATAGCCAGAGGATACGGAACGGCTCGCCAATAACATATATTATATTCACTTCCGGACGCGATCGTTGGTCCCCGTATTTATTTACCCGAGACGCGAACGACCTGGGCGAGATCGGTCCGTCGAAAATCGGATTGATGATCCGTGATAATGGGCAGTACGCAAACGACGATCATTCGAAATTCGCCGAGATCAAATTGTTGTAGTTACTTGTAAGTTGTAACGCGCATTGACTGAACCAAATTTTCAGGGTGACGGGCGGTAAGGTGAATTTGTTTTGCAGCAACGTGGCGTATAATAACGCCGCGTGATTACTAATCACGCGTCCGATTAATTTGCTATTTCGTTTTTTGGGTCGGCGCCGTAACGTTTTCGTCGTTTTGTTATGGCGTCTAAACGCGGAGAAATACGATTCTCACGCTTTTTCACGCAATATTTATAAAAGTAATCGTACGTATTACGACAAATGCTTATACCGGAAAACGTTGGAAACATATTTCGTTATAAAACTCGTATCGGAATACGACAAGGCGATGGATTTCGAGCTAAAAATCGCCCGATAATTATCGCGCGAATACGTCCGTTAATAATTATATATTTAATACGTTTAATACGTTATAAATCGTTCGAAAATATAAGCGGATTGTCTACGGGATACGAAAAACGGACGTGTAAGCCGTCGTCGGAACGATACTTATGGCAGTATCGACCGGAGAAAGGCTTCGGAGCGGCGACCGTTGTAGAAACTCGAATTATGCGCATTATCGTCGTGCCAAGGATAAAAGACAACGATCGGATCTTACGCGTTTCTTATAGAAATACATATATACATATAGCGTGTGCGTGTGTATTATACATAAACGCGCATACGAGTCGTCTCGGATCTATAACGCGATGCAAGTATATATATATATCACCACTTACGTACGTAATAATAATATTCTAAATTGATTACATCTCTCTCGACCTCCATTTATGTGTTCGAATACGTCGTGAGTTCACACACACACACGCACGCACGCGCGGTATACAGGATGATTATTTTTTATCACAGTTACCGTTGAGCAATAAGTAAATAGAATTTTAAAAGTTCGATACCTTTAGTTTTATCTCGGTTAATGGATGAAACGCATTGCGTAATTGCGATAAAAAATGAAGTGTTTACCCATCCTAGATTAATAACGCATAATTACGGGACGCGGATGCCGTTGGTTTTTTACGACGTGCGCATAAATTTATCGCGATCGTTATTGATAATAATATCAACCGTATTTTGGCCCGCGGTAACGAATTACGTTATTATTCTTAGTACGAACAACAACGATAAGCGAACGTCCGACCACCGATAAGTTTTGAACGATTTTATTCGTTTTTTTCGCGTTCCATAATGCTTTTGGCTTCTTACTACGGAACAAACGATCCCTATGGTAGTGTTATTTCTTTTTACCGGTTATTATTTTTCGAATACGCGATCGATATACACTACGTTGTACGTTTCCCGCTTTCCTATGCTCAGCTCGCGTATAGGTACTATGGACTTCAGGGTGCCTAACCTAAAAATTTCGGAAATTCGCCTAGTATCCATCGTTAACGTACTTTGTAATCAAATTTGATCGATTTGTCACCTATCCAATTCGTAAACTTATCGTACGTCGCGATTAAAAATTATACCTTACGCGCTATACAATTCGCAATCGGCGGACTATTCCTCAGTAGAGCGTCGTGTACGTACGATAATAATATATCGCGCGTGCAAAACATATTAACAGACTACTCCAGAACTTTTTCGAATATTGACGCGCATAGTGAATAAGGATATATATACGCGTTTATCGAAGAAACGTAGTCGATATTTTATAACGGCGACATAATTTTTTCGATTATTATTCTTATAATAAACAAATAATCGACGATTTTTTTTGTTTTAATATATTTCGAAAGTTAACTGCGCACGGACTTTCTCGATAAATTTTGAAATACGAAAAAATGTGACCCTCTTATCCTACATCGGCGCTTCGAAAAAAACAATTGAATTTTCGTTCACCGAATATGATCGTACGTGAATATTCTTGTGTTCTCGCGAACCCAATTTTACGTTTCACGATAGTTAAAAAAAAAACCGCGTTCGCATGAACAAATTTTTATCAAAATTATTACGCCGCTTAAATATACCTCGTAAATATTGATAAAAACATTATCCGCCTGAAAAACGCGCGTTTTTCGTTTTTAGCCTATTTTTCGTCGTTATCAAAAAAACTCGTTACACAAACTAAGCGTAATATAAATAATACCTCGACCAGTCTCTTCCTTAACAATCGAACACAATAATTATATAACACTAACAATTCTACGTATAAAATATGTATATAGCATTTGATCACTGGTGCATACACTCGAAAAAATAAAAATTGTAAAATAATACAGAAAAACTTACTGTTTTAAATACAATACAGTCTTAGTTGTATAATAATTATCGTTATTATTATAAACTACCAATTATTTGCAATTTTTTCGTCGCTTTTTTAATTTTTACTACGAACAATCGTTAGAATAGCGTTACTAGTAAAAACAAAAAAACAGATAGAACAAAAATGTACGTATAATAATAATTGTATTCAAAGTCACGGTCGTTCTTTTTAGTATACACACACGGACCGTGAAATTCGTTTGTAAATTAACGAGTATAAATTATTAATTTATCGTCCACGTTTTCAGAGCTCTATAATAATAATAGCGATTTAATTCTTGCGCTAAATTTAAGATATATATATTTATTTATTTATTTATACGGTATTGACAACCATACGATCGGAATAAAAATATTTCGGTTACGTTCGGCTATTTTTAAAAAAAATATTTCATAATCTTTCAAATACGCGAATAAAAGATACCATCGCGTACGCAAACGTGTGATTTTTGTCCATCAATTCGGTCACAGTCGCTGACGATTAAAATGAAATAAATATTTTACAAAGTAATTTGTATTATTAAGCTAACTTAATGTTTTGTCGGGTGAAGAATAATTAGCGAAATTCGGATTAATATTTTTTTGATTTCAGTCGACAGTCGATTTATGTAAACGATAATACGCTGATTTTTGTAAAATTAATATTGATAAATAGTAATTAAAATATTTCGTAATACCTAATCTAACTGTCGTGGGACCCTGACCGCGTCTTATTTAAATTTTTTTTCTCTTTCGACCGCTATGGTTACGACTTTTCCCATTTCAAAATATTTTGAAACTCCACATTTTCACAACCACGTCACACTAAATATGTGTATTTACAAAGAAAAAAGTAAATACACACACACACACACACACTCGTATATCTAGATGGCTAATTGTTCCCGTTGTTTCATCGACAATTATTTTCATTACATCGCTATAGTTCAACGACTATATATAAACTGTAGGTTGCAAAATTATGACGATTAACGTTATTTTTAATATATAATTAATAAAAGAAAGATAACGATAATAACGCGTAACGTCATATTATATAATCGTAAACCTACAATTTGTGTATATCATCGTATTATATATTATACCTAATAATTATTTACATATAAAATATAACGTAATGTGTTCCATCTTTGTTCTAATTTTTTTATTACATCATCACTTGTACGATAATTCGTATATAAATCGTACTCTATCGTGTAGAACCATATTCTAAAAATTATTCAGAAATACGTATTCGATTTTTTCTTTTTTTTGTAAAAATATATTTACAATATACTTTACATTTTTTTGATGAAAATGCGTGCATTTTTATATTGGTCCGAACGGTTTAAGTAAACGTATGTATTATACGATAGAAAAAATTTAATTATATATTGTAAAACCGGAATTGTTCGTATACATAGGTTATAGCTGCTATAATAAAAGGACGACAAGCTGGATGGGATACCATAACGTTACTTTGTCTATACGTGCATGCATATACTTACTACTAGCATTTCGATTAGTTTCTAAGTTTTTAAAACAAATATATTTTACGAAAAGTATTTGGAAAAAAAACCGTAGGAAAAATAATTTTAAAAACATATTGGAATAAGAAACGGATTTATGTATAAGATCGAACCTAGGACATAAAATTAATTAAATTGTAAGTTTAAAATTTACGATTTATATAATTATTAATAATAGTTAAATAATACAAAAATATCTATATACGGTATATTTTCGTTAAGATTTTAATTGTTTTTATTACGTCCGTTAAACGAAACAATATTCTTTCTTTGACCGAAATATAATTCGTTTTCATATTTCAGGTTTGAAGCGACTAGAAACAAAAACACAACCCATTTGTATCATAAAATAATATATTCCCTTCACTCGTTTGAACTAAATAAGAAATTTAAAAAATAACCGAAAGTATTAAAATACTTCACGTTGTTGGCGGTACATTACTCAGTAGATCGAAAATTAACACCGATTTGTTAGGAAAACCCATCGCGGGTAGATAATAAGAAAATGAAAAGGGGCGTTGATGCAGAATAATTGAGAGGAAATTTACGTATTTTAAAAACGGTATTGTTCGGTCGATCAAATCGTGCTTTTCTCGTTTAACAAATATGATATATTTTAAAAAACTTTAACAGAAAAAAATGGACGATATCAAAAGTCTAAGTTACGTTCAACAATATTTACTTAAATCGAGAAATGTTTCTATTTGGTGTAATTCCTAATCGATCGCGAATCCTAATCGTTCCCTTTCTGGTTAGGTGCACCGATTTCTTAGTGCATTAGTGCGTAAAGGCGATCAATTCTTAAGTCCGATTCGAATAAATATATTTACAAACGTTTCGAATAGAAGTCGAACATATATATATATATATATATATAATACAAATGTATTTACTTTTCAAGACTATAGACGCGGACTATTAAAAACTCATTTTCCGTTTATTGTGCGACGCGAAAATCGACATGTAGACGTTTCGTGCGTACGAATTTCGGCCGGACGTTTTTAAATTAAACTTCGGAAACAACGAAATGAAATCATCCACGTGTCCGAAACGTGTAATCCCGAAGTAGAATATGGCTTCGAAATTGTATAGGGCTACTCGAATCTTTATTTCTTTTTCAAGTTGTTCGCGATATTCCGGGGCACCCCTCGTGTTATTATTATTATTTCGTATAGAATCGTGCGCCATATATATATAATGTACAATATACAATATAATATTGTATATTGTATTTTCGTAAATCGTTTATTGATTATTATTCGAGCGAATACCGTTTTTCCTTTAAAAAGTTTTTTTTTACGACAAATAACGACTATATATTACGCGCACGTGTAAACGTTATCGGGCTAAACTCCGAGTTTTCGAATATCCGGATAGTTTAATTTTATCGAAATACACATAGTTGAACAGCACAAATGTGACGTAACTTTCAAACATCAACAAACCCGTAAAATAAACGAAAGCGATGTTGGGAAAAGTTTTTACCGAGGAAGTTTTTTCTAAAATAATTATCATGGATCCTATAAAAAAAAATCGTAATACCGTATAGCCGTTACACCAAATAAGAAGGAAAATCAAAGTAATTAAAGCATAAAATATTTAACGTTTACACACGCATGCACACACACACACACACATATATAGTTATACTTAAAACTTTAAAATATTTAGAATTTAGGATAGATATACATTATCCAACGAAGCGTTATTTGTATAATACGTATACACAGCGGACGACCTGACAGCGAGAACTTTGGTCTCCGACGTTCGTAATACATTTATACGTATATGTGTATATAATGTGAAAGTTAGAAAATGACGTACTGTCGGAGTTTGTTTAGGGCTCCGTCCCTTCGTCCCTCTTCACCGTCGCAACAATTCGCTCGTACAGTATTATGGTCGACGTGCTCACGAATATTCGTTTTATCAACAGCCGGATTTACCGCGAAAACGAATTCGCACGAACACCTAGAGTTATTTGATATTGTCTGAACGCACTTTCCGAGTAGTAACGTACGCACACACACGCGCGCGCGCTCGTAACATTATACGCCAACAAATTGTCAACACAACTTTCAGGGATACACGCCCTTATTAATTTGCGCGTTGTCGACTTCCAGCTATTATCCTGTACGATAACGT
>JAIPRN010002623.1:0-28526 GCA_025469175.1 Geopemphigus sp. TES_GeoC_2020 | reverse complement strand
ATATATTTTATTGTTGAAATTTGAAACTATCTGCTCTACCTACCTCATTTATTGAGGTATTATTTGGTATATGTTATTATTAGGTATATGTTATTTATTACTTTGTAATATACTTATTTGTTAAAAAATTGAATAATAAAAAAATAAAATTTAGAATTAATTCTTTTGTATTCATTTCTACTTAGTAAATAGGAGTAACGATAGTAGAAAACCAGACATGGAGATCACCATGTTTTATTACAAATGGCATCGATGTAAAAAAGCTCGGTGGTGTCCATATGACTGATGTTCTTCCAACTTTCTCCGTTAATAGTTTACTACCATGTAATATAACAAAAACTTCAGCCACAGCAACGCGTGGCCGGGTCTCCTAGTATATATATATTTTACATACAAATGTAAATGTCATTTTAAAATTGTTAAAACGATATTTTATTTTAAATCTGTACGGTTTTCGTTCGTCATATTTATCTTGTCGTCGTAGTTATCACAATGTTACTTTTTAAGGTTTTGTATTACGAGAGAGAAGTGGATAATAAATTATCGTCGCTAAAAAAATTAATACATTTCAAACCCCTCGTTAGCGGTTTTATCCATGTATTAAACGATATTTAAAGTTTAATGACTTTTTATAAATATGTATTGTATTCCATATATTGATTGATGCTGGGGTAGGCGGGCCTGAAATACTTTATTGGTCTATTCTGATAAGTCGAAGAGTTAGAAAAATCCTATCGTACATTCGTATAATAAAAAAATTCTATTGTCCCGAAAAGTCGTTTTATTATATTATGTTTAGTGAAACGCCAGTAATGTACGATAGTAAACAACACATAATACCGTCGAGGACAAATCAAATCGATCTCATCCAGCCGCCATTCACCTATAGTAAGATAACGATGACCAATTCAGTTATAATTCAATAAAAATCAAAATTTAAATCGAATGAAGATAAATCCAAAAGAAAATAAAATAAAGCGAGGAGAGGAATACTCGCGGAATTGGGAAACAACGTAAATATAATATAAGCGGCCCGGAGAAAAATCTAAACGATTATAATTTACGATTATTATGAATCGTATAATAAATATTTTCGTGTTTACCCAATACGTATCGAATCCGTGTTGTATTCGAATTTTGAATACAAGCCGAAGGAGTATATAGAGAATATACTCGAGTGAACGGGTTAAAGTTATTGTGTGCCGGCGGGCTATTTTAAAAGTTGAGAAGGACAGTCGTCGATCATTTTTAGTGCCACTGATATCGCCGTGGGACTACCTCGATTATTTTTAAACAACGTGCCATCAAACAACCATTGGACGCATCAAGTATACCGAATTCGTCGATAGGAGCTTTTATTATCTTATAAAATAAGGAAGAATTAACGATAATTATCGAACGTATTGTACACGTTCGAAACGCTGAAAACCCGAAATTTTACGCCGTAAAAAACCGTATTAGCTTTTTCGCGCCACACAGTGTACGTATCGTAAATATAATTGTCGCGCGACAACATATCGTCTATGTCGGGAATTTAAATGTGAAAACCGGGCGAGCACATCGGACTTTGTTGTCGGTTTTATTTATTATAGTCAGCTATTTCGCGTCGAACGCGTCACAGAATTGTGCCGGTCGAGTTATCGAAAGTACCGATTAAACAATACTAATATAGCACGCGCGGCTGTATTCTTAGCGAATAGTTGTATCCTAGACGGGGGAACCTCTCCGCGGCGAATTCGTTCGCGGACCGCGTGTCGACAACGAACGCTACGTTTTCGCTTTCCCTTCCCTCTCGACAATTTCTTCATTCCGCCCACCAATTACACGATTTTTTATCCGCCGACTCTGTAGTGCGTGGGCGCACACACAAACGCCGTCATAATATCCATACAGGCGAACATCCGTTCGCGAATGACTGCAACTACCGGATAAAGCGGACCTGCCGTCGAACGTTGTAAATATCCGGTACACTGATGGACGGCCGTTATTTATTCGTTTATGTACTAGACGGCGAACGCCGTTAATTTTGTAATTTCGTGAATATTGTAAAAACCGAATACGTAAATACGAAATAACGACTTTTCAAATATTTCTTCTTGCCGATTTCTACTGCAACGCGCTGTATAATATATACACAGTACCTAAATAGCGTCCCTAATGCATAGTTTCCCTTGGTTTTCCCTCAATAGTCCCGAATTTATAATACGATAAATTGTGTTAAGATATTCTCCCGAAATAACGTCAATCCGTGAAAGTTGTAAGCACTAAGCAGCCGTAATGTGCGCGGAATTTTTGACGCGCGCTAAGAAGTAATCGTAATAAGTACTTAAAAGGGAACTTATGAACGAATTAACTACACCGTATGTACATTAATTGGATTTGAGAACTTCAATTAGATAGAACTTATCGGAAAAAAAATAATATTCGTGTGTTCACGACCGCGGTTCCAAAAACATGCGTGATAACTGTCCGAACATTGACTTCGCATTAGCGTTCTAATAACTAACGACGTTTATAGAAAGTACCGTTATCCTGTCAATGTAATAAACGGTCGTTTGGACGTATGAAAACCCTTAGCGCGACTCAATGGCGAAAATACGGAAGAAAAAATTAGAAATACTTTCGGCGTTCAACGTACATTAAAATATTTGCCGACGGGGCAATTATTTATATCGACGCCCGTTTGTCCGTTCGTATAGGCAACCGAATATTCCGTCCCGACTACGTTATTCGAACAATCGTTCGTTGGTGGCGATCAAATGTTTTTTCCGCGCGACGAGCCACGGCCATAATAATTTATCGGCACGCGCGTGAGACGTACATAGGAAATGTCCACGCGCAAATGACGACGGCACCGTCGTTGTACTCAACGGGTACGTTGTACGATGAATTTCGTAACTAGTTCGAAATTATTAATATTTCTTTCGGCTATTTTAGGATAAGTACTCCGCAAGTGTTTCCCGGCACGTTTACGTACGAAACGCACTGTGGTCCCGGAAAAAGGTTACTGACGGCGACCTAACGTAACGTAAATTAGTTTACAGCCGAACTGTGGCACAGTGACCGCGGTGTTTATTTATTCGCGCGGGCGGCGACAATCGTTAAAACGCGCCCTCGTCACCAACAACAGCGCGAATTCAGTAACGTACCCCGCGACCATCAAACACATGTTAGGAACTTTCGGCGATCGCGAAATAATATCCGCGAATCGATAGTTTTTCGATTTGAATTCGAAATCGATAGATTTTCGAAAATTAATATTTTGTCGCGTTTCGTTAATACGTGAACGTTCGAATTTAAGTAAGCAATATTCGCGGTATCAGGATTTTTGGTTCGTGTTTTCTTCCCCGTCGATCGCTTTGGTAGACGGACGTCAAAAATAAAACTATTTTTAAGGTATCGTCTCGTCTGTTTAGAATGCGTTTTGGTAATTTATAACGGAACGACGTAACGTTTACGTTTATTATTACTATTTTTGGAAAATGGGGAGCGGACGGACGTTGTTTTACTCACCGTTTACGACAAAAATGTAAAATATTCACGGCGACCCCGGAAATCTGACCTAAATAACGCGACGGCGACGTACCGATAATTTGCAATAACGTGCGTCCGATTCAAGATAAAGGTTGGGAACGGCAACTATGGGGACGGAAATTTCGCGATTCCGCGGTATTTGAATACCGCGGAGCGTAAGCGAGACCTTTCGAAAAATGTTATCCCTAGACCATATATACAGGGCGTGTTAATCAGGGTCGTGTCCAAGGCGTGGCTCGTAGGGGCCACGGAAATTGCGCCCGCGGTAGCGACGCCGCGCAAACAGGTTACGCATTTTTGAGTCGTCGTTGTAGTGTGGCCGTCGGTCGACAATTGTCTTTTCTCGTCGACCACAGCGTTCATTTTGCGCGCGCATAGTAAATATTGCGTGCTCGACGAAGCCCGGGTTCCCAAATTCGTTATAAACCTTTAGAGCACACGCAACAGTCAATAAATTATCCATATCCGCTCGAAGAACGTTTCGCGAGCGAACACCCAGGAATATTCGCCCGACGATTTCCCTTCAATTAAACCGGGTCCCCGAATTCGTACTGTACAAGTTCGTCGCGAAGTTTTGACGCGCGAACGTGTATATATGTTTTATACGTCACCGTGTTTAGTTCGACTGTCCAAACAGGGTCGAATTCGCGTGTTCGCTTAACGCTAATATATTAGCCGCGCGATTTTAGTTTCGTATACTTTTTACCGCGAAATGTATTTTTACGAACGAAATTAGCGAATAAATAAAAAAATAAATCAAACGCGTGTTACGGCCGCGCGATTTCGTTAATATACAATTACGTTATTTAATCAATTCCGACGGATTAATCGTCGATTCACAATTTCGAATTTGTTCGATTACCGCGATGTAGTAACGTAATAAGTGTGTCGTACGCACGTTTTCCGTCAATTATGTCACAATTTCGTTCGAATTTGTACAAATCCTGTAACAATAACAATAGTAAACCGAATGAATCCGTTCGATAAAAGTGTGAACATAAATCTATTTCGATCGCGGATAAAATAATTTGTAATTTTTGTGAATGCAAAGAAGAATAGTGAAATTAACGTTAATATCTTACGCGGAAACGATTATTGGTTTAAAGGATTTTGTTCGCTTAAACAATGCTACGTGAACGATCCTTACGTGTTTTAAAAGATAAATCGTTTCCGTACAATATACGCGTAGTAAGTAAACATTTTAGATCGCGTATGAATTCGAACAATTCCTGTAATAGTATCCCGCGTTCGATAAAACGTAAATCACTCGTAACGAATTGATTTATTTTAAGATATTTAAGCGTTAAAATTTATTTTACAAATATACGATATTTGATATAACCCTAAATCATATAGCCTCAGACGATCTAGACGCGTACGACATTATTTTATTTTGAAAAACGCGGTTTTTTTTTTTTACTATTTGGTTTTATACGCTATCTGACCTATTTCTAGTTAGACGTCTATACGTGTAGAGTAAGAGAGATAAAATAAGTTCGAGTAACGATTTTTTTTTTTGAGGGGGGGAAAGGAAAGGGAGCAAGAAACCTTATATACTCGAACGTAAAGTATTTTCAGTTTACAGGGTTGTATATTTAAGTACGCGTAAATGCTTCGAATACGAGTACACTGCTTAAAGAAAACCACAATTACTTAACGACGATGTTTTGTAATATTATATATATATATATACGTGTACTTTTTGTCAGTATCTGAAGGATATCGTTGAAACAATTAGTTAGGGCTTTAAATTATGATTTTTTTTATTTTTCGAAATTTCATTCGAGTCTAATACATAACGTTTTTAATAATGAAATTCCGCCGAACGACGTCAGACACAATTACACGCCTACGATTTGTACAAGAAACGATCGTACAGAGTTCGAAATTTAAATACGAAAATCTGACGGTTACGAACCGGAATAGAGTATTAACCAGCTACTAAGCGCGTTAAATATTTTCGTTGTAATTCAAATTTGATCACCGGGTGCCGTTGACGGGACCAAAAGGCAGACATTGCCGAAAATCTCCTCCTAGTACTATTACTTTTCCACCGAAAGAGAGATCCGAATTTCCAATGGATCGCAAATGTTGATCAATGTTCTGCAAACCATATTTTGGAAGCATCGAAGCTTCGTCAATAAGAAAAATATCTATTTTTGCTAATTGTCTCGCTTTAGAAGAATTAGATATAATTCTTGAGACTGAATCTGGTATCAGTGGTACTTTTAGTCCAAAAGTTTTATAAGAAGTACGTCCATTAGGCAATAATATGGAAGCAATACCTGTAAAAGACATACATTTTACATTGTATCGTTTTCCAGTCAGCATGTAGTATAAAGTTTTATATATAAATGTCTTCCCAGTACCTTTTGTATTCTAATAATATTGTAGCAGTTTTTCATTACCCGAAAACACGGATAAAACGACGTTTTCTAAAAATGATACCTAGCTAGATCGATTTATCGCCCTCCAAACCCCTTGCATACTAAATTTCACGAAAATCGTTGGAGCCGTCCCGAGATTCAATATATTTATACAAAAATTGCTCGTTTAATGATATAAATATTTCTCGTCCCCTAACGTATAAACATAAATTATTAATTCGATACATCTTTATAATTCTCGAACGTATTCTGTTACGGACGGTGTAACTTTTGAACGGCTAAACACAGAGATCGAAGTCGTATTAATTTTCAAAGTGTTTAAATAGTGGAGCCGACGGTTCGTAGATTTATTCCGGTCAAGGTAACGTCACGCTAAAGTTATTAACGATTAACGAACGTGCGCGTTCGATTACGTAGGTCACTTTCGGCCAACATGGATGTTTAATACTTACCCGTTCGCGATTTGTTTACAGTTCGGGAAATACCGAAGCGATATAAAGTGAAAAAAAAACGATAACGGAATACGCTTAAACGTTACAGATTTTTAGAAATACGCGAAAATGAAGAACGCGATCAAATTTTGGTGAGCACGTACGGCGTAATAGTAAAATGTACGGCTCGTGCGAGCACGCAGAGCCACGGAACGATATTGGCGAGAAAATGAAAATATTAGAATCCGGATGGCGCGGGTACGTTCACGAGAATGTGAGAACCAACGCGACCAACGTTCGCAAGTAAACCGTTTAAGACATAGTCTGAGCACGTCGTCGACAAAGCGCGCATATACGCGATCATTGTTCCATCGTTTTGCATTCGAATATTTAATCCAAAAACGATTAGCGGTGAAACGAACTGTCGACTACTGTCACGCGTCACGATTGGAAATAAACGAATCGGCCGGAATGTGTGGAGCGCGTCGGGAAAAGTATTGCTTACGTTGAACGCCTGGACCGTTGAAAAGTTTGGTGTGTTACTTACGGTATCGAAATTGTTTTTAAAAAAAATTCGAAAATTTAATTCTCGCTATTCGAACGACGTCTTCTAGAGCGTCGGACGTAGTTAGAAAGTTCGGGGAACACGACGACGTTCTATAGCCACACGGTCCGACGATTTCCACCTGCGCACCACCAATTCCGTTGTTCGAACGCTCACGATTTCCAACTCGTTCGGCGTCAGCGATTAAATAAATCTCGAGCAAAAACCACGACCATTATTGCGGATTGAATCTTGATCGTCCACATGGACGATTATATGTTGCGTGCCAGCCTGTTGGAAACCTTTTTATCTATGCGCTTGATGTTAATAATAGAAATTGAATATATAAATGTATTATATATATTATGATAACAAAATCTATAGATAATATAATTATAGAAATATTAAAGGTATATATATATACTTATATATCTTTATGACATATTTATACTATATTATAAATTAATAAATATCTTACATATTATTAAACATATAATAATATTAATAATAATAATAATAATTGTTAATAATCTAGTGTTAAAACGAATAGATGAAAAAAAAGGTTACGTCGACATGTCTGTTTGTCCGATGTACTTAAAATTTCTTATCGAAATAAAAAGTTTATAATATCAAATATGTATTGTAAACTTAATTCGTATACTATTAACTTATATTATAACCCACAACAGGTATGACAACGTCTACCATATCATCTAGTATATATATATATGATACTTAATAGTGTATAATAACAGTTCGCTGTTGTTTTAAATTATAAAAACGTGGTTCGTTATTATTATTATTTAATTAAGTAAAAAAATACGGGTAGAAAACTTAAGAGACATATAAATAAAAGTACACGTAACCGTACGATGTTGTGTTCAATGTAATTCTTCGTTAATATTATTTATAATCAAAAAAAAAAAATAGGAAAATTAAAAATAAAGTCCTGTCGTTCGAACGGTACGCGCACCACGCACCTGCTGAAATGATAACGTCTCGCGCGACTACTTAAATCAAAACGATTCCATCTCGTTACTTACTACACGGCCTGTATTTTTATATTATAACGCAATAATAAAATAACCTAACCGCTGCCAGAGAATCTACGTTACCGGGTAACCTTTTCGCGTCTTATCTTTATTTCGGTTTTAATAAAGATTCAACGTCCGTACGTAAGCAACCGTGCGCGTTCGACGATACGGTCGACAACCCCCTCCCCCTCCCGCCGTTTCTTTATACACATGTATACATAAATACACATCCAGGGCAGCTACGACGCTGCTAATCCTGACCTAAATCCGAACGCTGTAAATTACGTACTCTCGTGTAAACAACGTTTTCACGGAGACGCCGAAAACTCCGCGGTCCCTCGTACCAAGGGTCCTCGACCCTTTCGGTCGCGCAGGACCGCTCTTTTAATTTTTAATCCGCTAAAAGTTCCCCGAGGGCCGCTCACGCGTTATGAAAATACGAAAGAATAAAACAAATACAAACCACAGGCGCCTATATATATATATATATACATATATATTGGGCAAGTAATTGCCCACGCGCATTTCTCGTCCGTGTTAACGGCCGCGTCGTCTCCCCTAGCCACGTCTGATTCTCTGTCATATTCAATACCGCACGCGCTTTATGGCCAGTTTAATATACGTGACGTCGATAACTGAATAACATATCGAACGTATATTCCGTGAATACGTATTAAATGCAGCGAAGCGTTTACGAGGTGTGTTCAAAAATTAACGGAATATTTCGTTCTTTTTTTTTTTTGAAAAAAATATTTATTCGTCTATGTTGATTGTGGTCGGGACTGTTGTTTCCTTCGAAGTGGTTCCCATTAGATACTCGTGCCAGCGCTCCTCCCGATCCCCAGAACACTTTTCAAACTCTATCTTCGGGATAGCCTTTAGCTTCGTCTACGCTTGTAAAACGACGGCCCTTTAAGGTTCTCTTTATTTTTGGATATAGAAAACAGTTACGCGGAACCGTGTCTAGCGAATATGGAGGCTGGGGCATCGTTATAGTTTTCTTATTGGTCGAAAATTCATGAACAAGCAATGAAGCGCGAACAGGTGCATTATCGAGGTATAAAAGCCACGAATTGTTTTGCCACAAATCCGGGCGGTCTTTTCTGATTGTTTCACGCAAACAACGTTGAACTTTTAGATATTACTCCTTATTGATCGTTTGACCTTGTCGTGAGAATTCACGGTGCACTATGCCGTTAAAATCGAAGAACACAGCGAGCATAACCTAACCTAACCTTTTTTTTTATACGTTATCGACAATACACTCACTGACCCGAAATGCCTAAAGGCAGTACTTCGGACCAGTGAGTCGCCATCATTTATTGAAAAACAATATATACAAAAAATGGTTTAACAAGAATGATCATCCTTAACGAGAAAAACGAGCAACGTGAGCTATCCTCACGTTGTTTTATCTTGCCCCCACTCCCGTTCATCAAATCCAAATTACGATAATTCCTAAAAACTACCAATTCTTAAAAACTATCGCATAAATGGTGCACGGTGACAGGACGTGCCGCGAGGTAGCCGTTTACATCTTTCTTTAGATAGCTTAAGCTAGCACATGAATGGAACGGAATCAGGACAGTCCCCTGAGACGACACCGCTGACGTCTTCATTTACCAAATAATAAAAAGAATATAAACGTAATTCTTTGTTCCCGATTTAGCGGCCTAGCCGTTACCTCCTCCTGTGGTCACGACGACCCGACGAAATTGTCCCGTCAAAAGCCTTAACTTAACCCGACCTCCCGTTACGTTTTGAACACACCTCGTACATGTCGTTGAACGCTTGAGACCGTCTTAGTCTAGATGGTCTCGAACGGCGTGAAAATTAATCGACCCGACATAGAAACGCGTTTTGACGAATTCGGTTAATCCGTCGTCGGATGTGGTGGGGGGTTAGGGAGGGAAAGTGTCTAACTCGTCGATTCCCTTCCGACGTTTTCGAAAGAAATGTCCGCCCACCTATGGTTTGACAAACGTCGTTCCGGGGTAAGCCGTTGCTGAATTGATTCATCGAGGAAACGTAATACGGTTATAGCGTATGTACCATACGCTACGCGACGCGACTTACATTTTTATACAGCGGCGATATTATCAGCGCGTAGTTTATCGGGACATGTCGGTGGAATTATTAAGTCGCGTTTTTCATTAATATTTTCACGGGCCGTAATCGACAATTTTTCGATTTTAATAAAAGTGCCCGTTTTAATTGTCTTTGAATTACGGTGGCGTTATTATATAGTAAATGTACTGTACGAATGTACGTCGTTTATCCGAATTCGGCCCACGTCCGATTGTTATGTATCCTCGACTCGATCGGAAACATTGGCGTAAGATCTCGTTCACGATAATCCCGTCGAACGAGAACGGTCTCAACGAGTTTGACGCTTTATAGAATAACAGCCCCACTTAACGATTACAATTACAAAAATGTACGCTTTTAACTAAATAGATCCGCCTCCGGTTATAGTTGAATAAACGATCGCCTCGTCCATCGCAGAAAATCAAAATTATCTTCGATCAAAATCGCGACGTTCCTTCGATTTTTCACGATTTTCGTGCAATCCGTTACGCGGTTCATTCCATCGTTCAATTGATCTTCAACCGATAATTCGCTTACTTCGAAAAGAATAATTCCGCGATACAAATAATAGTTTTTTATTTTTGTTCGGTTAGATTTTGTTTTGTTTTTAATTATTATCAACACGTTTTAATAGCTATATTGTGCTATTGTCGAGATATATTAAAAACGAGAAAACTTCTATAAAAACAAAACGGACAAAAATTGTCGACTATTATTATTTAAAATTCGCTTTCTAAACCGTTATTAAGTCGGTAAAGTTTATAATATTAATATTAAATTTATATTTTTCCCTCGAGCTAAAAATTGTGGGTGACTTCTTCTTCGTGTAATTTCGCTGTAATTTTTTTTCTGTTTCCTTTCATTGCATATTCTTATTGCGCTGTATAGTACAGGTTGTATATTTCCTTATAATAAATAAAACGAATACTATTTATTATAAATCCGAACGACGTTTTATGTAATTTTACGTTTAAAATACATTTACTGAATTTTACTGATCGGTTTTACGCCGGTAATCGATTTATACGCGTAAATTGTATATACATTTATTCCCTTCGTTATGAGTAAAATATACCCGTTACGAGAAGAATTATTTATTAAAAAGAACGTAATTAAAATAAAATGTTTGTACAAAAAACACGCGTAATTTACAATTTATTAATATTAATTTATCTAACGTGTACACGCGTATGTGTAAATTTATAATATATAAAAAATTTTTGTATGTATAAAGTCAATAAAGTTATTTACTTGGTAAATAAAATAACTGTATCAGTTGTTTCCATTTCGTATGTATATTCCTAAGCGGGTCTGGGATCAAGGTATTTAGATTATTTTACCCGTATAAAATTTCATTCAGGTTACACGATCGCCACCGTCTAAATAAATACATAAATATTTATAAAGAGTGAGGGAAAGAGAGAGAGACAGAGAGAGAGAGGGTTATTTTTGTATCATTAACTACGCCTTTTACTCTTTTTATCCCTGGCCCGTATTCGCTAAAATTATTTTAATTTTCGGTCGTTAAACGGCGATCAATAATTTTTAATTGATTCTGAAAAAACTAGCGTTTTCACGGGAATTCGCGGACGTACGTTTTTGAAATCCGTTGAATATTTCTCGAGCGTATAAGTTTAAAACACGATGAAATGGAGATGTCGTGTAGTAGATACAGAAAGTTTATCCTCATGGAGACGCTTTCTCAGAAATTGTTGAACCCCGTAGCTCGATATCTCTTTAAATGGCAATATATTATCTACTTTCTAATATATCTATAAAAAAATTGCGTTTTTATTTTCATACTACATAAACGATCTATACATAATATACATACACCAGAGGTGTGTGCTGTACCTTCTTCTCATGATCCCCCTTGTATAGTAATGTTGGTTAATACTTAAAGATTGTAGCGCTTATGCCTTAAAATTATGTCAATATGTTAACAACACGAAGCCAAACAGCACAAACCAGGCGGCTGAACGTCGAAAGACCTCCCGGCCTTACCGCTGAAAACAGCCCTTTTCCAGGCTACCTATTTGAAATGATGTCACTGCAAATAGGCTCATTCGTTTATTAGACGAGAAACGGAAAAAGATGATTAGAGAAAATAGACGAGGTGACATGGATTTCACGCATTCGAGTAGAGAAAATTGGTCCCTCCTGCTTAAGAAACAAGGAGCAGTCAAATCGACATGGAAGGAGTACAAAGTTTCTCCAAACTCAAATTCAAACATTATTTTCAAATCTTCAAATATAAAAACACCAAAGCTAGGAAAACTTAAGATAAAAAACGATTTTAAAGAAGTTTTGAGTGCTTACGTAGAAAAATCCGAAAGTATGGAAGATTTTAGACGAGAGGAAGTAGAATCTGCTCTGAAGCTTGTAAAAAGTGGTAAAGCTGCCAGCGTGGATGGTATCTTATCCGAGTTTTTCAAATACTTAGGACCAAATGGTAATACTTGGTTAATAAGTTTTTTTTCGTCTGTCAAAAATAATAATATACTACCTAAATTATGGCGAGAAGCAAAAGTAATTGCAATTTTGAAGCCGGGAAAACCAGAAAACGACCCAAACAGTTACAGACCGATCTCATTACTGTCGGTGGTGTATAAACTATTCGAAAGAGTACTACTACTAACAAGAATATTAGGAAAAATTGAAAACAATTTACCGAAAGAGCAGGCGGGTTTTAGACGAGGAAGAAGCTGCTGTGAGCAGGTTTTGTCAATGGTCACGCAAATAGAGAACGGTTTTCAGAATAAAATAAAATCAGGGGCGGTTTTTCTGGTCCTAACCGGTGCGTATGACACTGTTTAGAAACGTGGGCTTCTCTTATAATTAGCGAAAATATTAAAACGCTATACATCTATATGGTTTATCGATAACATACTGTTAGACCGGAAATTCAGGGTACATTTAAATGGGAAAGTAAGTAACCCTAAATTTCTACAAAACGGGCTCCCTCAAGGATCTGTCCTCTCCCCAGTACTGTGTAATGTATACACATCACATTTTCCAAACACAACACCACGTGAATTCATGTATGCAGACGACGCGGGATCAGTAGTACAGGCTGAGTCGTTTGAAAAACTTGATATTGATATTGAACTAGGATCTGCCCATTGTTCAAAAATATTTCAGATCATGGCACATAACACTCAACCTTACCAAAACGACTTCCATCGCTTTCCAATGTGAAGAATCAAACAGAAAACTCAATTTAATGTCTCAGGGAGTCAAAATAAAAGGAGAAGACACCCCGAAATATCTAGGAATCATACTAGATGGAACACTGACCTTCGAGCAACACCTAGAGGGGGTAAATAAACAAGTTAAAAACTAGAAACAATATCATCAGTAAGTTAGCCGGAACAAGCTGGGGGTATAGAGCAAATATACTTCGTACTTCTGCCTTAACATTAGTGTATAGCAGTGCAGAATACTGTGGCCAAGTATAGGAGGAGAGCGTTCATACTAAGAAAGTAGATGTTGAACTAAATAATACGACTAGAATCATATCAGGTTGTGTTCGATCAACAAAAATACAATGGCTCCCAGTACTTTCAAATACAGTAACAGCGGAAATTCGCAGACATGTAGCAACCATAGAATTATTACAACAAGCTCAAAAAACTCGATAAACCTTCTTATATATAACGACATAAATAAAAAATAAAAGATTAAAATGAAGACATCCGATTTGGGAACATAACAGATAAGCAGGCAGATATGTGGAGGAAAATTTGGAGAGACGGAAACGTGGTTAATGGCTTAATGGTACGATTCAGAGAGTCTCACGATTTGAATTTCCCCGTGCAATATGGACTGCCTTAAACCATATCAAAATCGACCAGGAAAAATGTAAGTTTCTGTTACATAAATGGAAAATTGAAGATTCTTCAATCCGTGAATGTGGGCAGGTTCAAACCATAAACACATTGTCGAGATATGTTCACTAACAAAATATAAAGGAAGAACAAAAGAGCTTCACAAAAGCGACATTGAGGCACAAGATTGGCTACGAAACTTAGAAGTGCGCCTCTAGATATGGAAATAAATTGTCTATTTCGTGGATATTATTTTAGTTACCCTCCAAATTACACTTTACCGCAGTAATTTATGTACTATTTTATTTAAATAAATATCTTATAGTATTATTATTATATCTTATAGCCTGTAATTGGAATTGATCCGTTAGATTGGGTCGACGTTCGACAAAAAACGGCGATCGTTCGTTTATGGTAAATATGAAGAACGTGGCGAATGAATTTGCGGTTAACGACACACGGCTAGTGGCCGTATTCACCTTTATTATCCGAAACGTACAAAGGCGCGGTATAATTATATACGTTGGATTTCGCGCGGGTCAGTTAAATCGATAACATACGTACACGAATAAGTCGGTACGTTTGTTTTCTACGCAGTCCGGAGTGCCGACGAAAATATGAAAGTAGCGCAATTGGACCGATAAACAAACAACGCCGAAGCGTGTCGGCGTATTTTATTGTTCGCGAGGACGTGACCCGATGGTTATTTATTTGGCTATTCGTCGTGAAAATGGACAACGTGTGTGTACTTCTACGAACGAAATGCGTGGAAACGAGCAGCGACAGCACCGAAACCGTCGTTAACCGAGTTCTTCGAATTACGCGTAGTACGACGAAATGTTTACGGTCGATTCGCAAGAACGTTACGTCGTTATCCTCCAAGTTCCGGCGTATTTCGCGCGGCGGCGATATGGTAAAAATGGGAGCGTCGTAAAAAAAAAAACAACGGCGAATCGTTCGCCACTTATCCGGATGTATTTTCGATAAACGCGTTCAAATCGACTATCCGAAACAACCGCGAATGTTTGACCGCTGTTAATTACCGCGCGTGGGCTCGACATCTTTTGGAATGTTTAAGGACGATGAACCGTATAACGGTTCACCACGGTACGCTGGCCGACCGTTAAACTTATTTGAAAGCCATTCGCATTGGGATATAACGCTTGCCACCACTTTGTTGCCGTGTCTTGTATCCACCGCGTGTACCCCTTCAAAGACCGTCCGCGTTACGGACAAAAATATTAAGGACTCCGCGAGTGAACACACTCGCTTCAATCGTAATTCAGATAAGTGGCGGCAAAAATCTATAACGAAACGTTGCTCGAAATTTAACGCTCACGCGCGCGTTCGTTTCGTATTATATCCGCTCATCAGTTTCGGGGATTCCATCGCGCCGGTGTAACCCGCTGTAAACGACTTTATCGACGGAACGCGATTGTTAGCTATCGAAAACGTTGTCGAATCACCTACCGTAAACGATAAATTTCATGGGGAACAACAGGTTTTGGTAACGCGTACACCGACGGTTCCGTCCGATTCGATTCAAAATATTCGTCTCGCGTTTGCCGTGACCGTCAATATGGCACAACGGCGATCGGCGCAAATACCATAAAACTAAAAATATATCGTTCACGAATTAACGTCGTGATAATACGAACGGCCGAAATACCGTTTCGATTACAATACCGGCGGAAATTGTGTTTCGTTTTATGTTATTTTCATTTCAAAAAACTTTTTTATTGTATAAACGCGCGAAAATTCTTTACCAGCGAAGCAACGTTTGCGGCGTCAGCTAGTGCATATTCCGTTCGATTTATATTTATATAACTCTCTTGTATGACGAAAAATGTCTATATTCGTACGTAATAATTGTCAGACGCGGTACTCAGTTTCGTGCCCGATCGTATCAAAATCGTCGTCGATAATAATTATTCGTAATAAAAATTTTAAAAAACGCGGATCATTTCGAAAATAATTGAATTTAGGTGTGAGTGTGGGTGAAATGGAGAGAAGCATCTGGTGTCTTGTGCGATAAGAGAATTGCAATGAGACTGAAAGTTAAGTTCTATAAGAGTATAGTGAGACCAGCAATGCTGTATGGTTCAGAGTGTTGAGCGGTGAACGAGGAAATAGAGCAAAGAACGAGCGTAACCGAGATGAGAATGCTTAGACGGATGAGTGGGGTGACAAGAGAAGATAGGATAAGAAATGAATATATAAGAGGAAGCGAAGAAGTATTTTATGGATAAAATGAGGAAGAATAGACTTAGATGGTTTGGTCATGTAATGAAGAGAGAAGATTCAGAAGCAGTAAGAACAGTTATGGAATTGAGTGTGGAAGGAGGAAGATGAACGGGATATGAGGACTGCTGGTGTGTACGTGGAGGATGTGGAAGATCGAGCCAAATGGAGGTTTAGGACGAAGGTGGCCGATCCCAAATAGATGGGATAAAGGCGAGGGTGTTGATGATGATGATATATGTTGATATCTGATAGTTTAATATCGAAAGAAAACGCCGAAATACAATTTGTTTAAAATTTTGTTAGATAATCGTTGGCTGATAATTGATAAAATGATAGAACGATAAAATTCTCTCTCTCGCTATATATATACATATAAACGTGAAAACTATTCGAATAAATTACGGAGAATTTGTAAGAGAAAATACAATTTGTAACATCATTTTACGTTATACATAATGCATAGTTTCGCGAAACGAGTTATTTTTGCATATTTTTTGCCAATACGAATAATATTAACGTAATGGAACGTGGTCGAATAATCTCGGCTAACGTCTGAAATATTATAATGTACACGAACACGTGTTTCCGAAGAAATCGTACCGCGTTTAAATATATCCACCATCAATTCAAGGTTTGAATATGTAAGAATGTACGAAATCTGAAATACGTACTTCGAAGTTAACACGATTTACCCGTATAAAAGTTACTTGCTATAATTATTATTCGTCGGCGGCTACGGATTGCCATCGTTTTATATTTATTTCTTTATTACCTGTACCGGTTAACGTATTTTTAACGATATTAAATATATCTGTATTTTTTTGATTATACTATCGATTATGTGTACAAACTTTAAAACGTATATTCTGTATACGAAATAGTTTTTTTTTTTACTAGTTTTTGTTTTGAAAAGCCGACTTAGTTTAGTTATACAATTTATTTTATATCGAATAATAGTTATTATTTCGGAATATTTCGTTATTTAAACGTATTTCTAATTGCGACGTGTAATTTGCCGTATTTTTAATTTTCTATCGTATTATTTGGAAATCCTTTATTCTTTGGTTATTTATTTTCGATTGTCGCTTTATAATTTTACCGGATAAGTCTGTAATATATATTGAATCGTAACGATACATATAAATTGCAAAAAATAACAAAAACCCAAAAACGCCATAATCAGTGGGACACAACGTATTTAATACTTTTCGTTTCGATTTTATTATTTTATTAAAAATATGTGTGTGTGTGTGTATAAAGAAATCGGAGTAGAAATAAATATATTATTGTCGCGGGCCGGTAAATAAGTTTGTAAAAAAAAACAGACCGTTTTTTTTTCTAAAACGTAAATCGAGAATGAAAATGGTAAAATAAACAAATGCCGAAAATGCCGCGCACTGGTGGTGGCTCAATCGAAATTATAGGCGGGCTGGTTGTTAACGGAGCAGCGTAAAAACGGCAACGCGATACCGTATCGTTATCGTCGTAATTGTGTTTCGACGACTGAAATTTCGTCCAGCCGACCGTTATGTAGACCGAGGAGACATTTCGCGGTTTACCGACACGTCGATGAACCGTTTTCTTTTCTCGTCGCCCGTTAAAATCTGAACGGAATCGGTCGATATTAGTCGGCGGTCACCCGACCCGGACACTATACAGTCTACACGTTGTACACTGTATTACGTATAAACGTTAGACAATAATTACGGTTAATAGTAAACGTTGGTCGTAGTTCGGACGTACGCGGATATCGTTCTATATATAATACGACGCCTATAATTACGTCGGCCAGAATTAATATTTCGTATAAGACAGTTAACCATACACGGCGGCCTAGGTAGTAATGTACGCTATTTCCGAGTTCCAATTTATTCGGTATTTCGTTAGCGGCGGAATTATCGCGCGCGACCGTTCATTGAACAACCGTTTCGAGGAACGCCCCGTTAAAACAAACGAATAAAACACGTACGTATAAATATAGTTTTCCCGACGACCACCGTCGTTGATTATTTAGCGTAATAACGCGTTTTTACATAAACGACAATTAAGCCCTTTCCGCGCGCGGGGACAAACGCGGTCCGTTTGATATTTGTCTGTCAGAAACAAAGTTTCGCTTTGCCCGTCGCAATAATCAACGAGAAACGTTCCTAGTCGAGCGTAATGGCGGAACTTTTCGAACACACTCCGTAGCCGTCCGTTGTCTGGCGCCTCTTGGTTGTTCGGTTTAATTGACATTCGTTATACGCTAGCGCCTATCGACGATATGTATAGACGCCGTGTATTTCGACTTGCCCGAACATCGACCGTGTCGTTCGTACGCGCGCGGGCTACTCGACGTACCAAAGACACGAGTATAACGCGCGAAACTCGGATTTCCTGGGATTTTGTCGGATTATAAGCGCCGGAAACGCGGTCGATCGGGTACGAAACAAGTACGGTCAAGTGTCGTATTCGGCATTAACTCGAAATGTTCGAAAACCCGAACGAAACGTTCACCGTTTCAACGGCATATTATTGTTCGACCTTCCGACGCACTCGGCGAATTTAACGGATCCGCTAACGAATCGACGAGTCTCGCATACTACGTCGTAATAACCGTTAATAATGTCCGTTTCCTTGTGTGTATACGAGCGTATCGCTTAAAAACTCCCGCCGACACGTTTTGTACGACGTTCTCGATTACGTCGTTATAACTCTACTTTTTCGACCGAAATTCGTACGCTGTACGACGCGCAAACGCGTATTTCCGGTCGGTTTGGTCGCCGCGCCCGGCGAACGGACGGCGCGCCGACATTGCCGCGTCGTCGGACACCGTACCGGTTGTTACACGCCGAACTGTCCGCACTATTGGAGGAGACGTTCGATTCGGTGGTCCGGGCTACGTCACGTGGTCCGCCGGCGTTTTTATGCAGCCGTTCCATTTAACTATAGACGTCTACGGCCGAAACGGAAATTCTTATCGTTCGTCGTTCGGGTACAGAACGTGTGATATTTGTACGTCGTCGTCGTCCTTGTCTACCGTCTAACAAAAAACCTAATCCGTTTTAAACGCTCCGGTAATATTTTCGATTATTTATTCATCGTGTTCATTTATTCGTCGGACGAATTTCGAGTGTTCCTTGTACACCGTGCGTGCACGTCGTGTACGTATTTATGAAATAAGCACGTACGGTGTTTTTCGATTACGTCGCGTGTACGAATTATCGATTTTCGCGATATTACGTACAATACGCCCGCGCGTTTGTGTATCGACTGTCAGAAGCCATATTGTTGTCATTCGCGAATCTTTCGGGAAATCTAAAAAAAACCACGTTAATTTGTGTAAATCGCGTCGTTCGAAATCAATTCACGAAAATATATATTTCTAATCGATTTCGTTGTACTCGTGAAAACGCGCCGAAGCAAACGTTTAATCGTTTTACGATAGAAAACGTTTAATTACGTTCTCAATTTTAGGAAACGAAACACTTTTAATGTTTGTGGTCGCGTGCGAATACGACCGAACATAGTGTCAGAGGCTGATAAATTTCCTAAATATTTGACTACGACGATTACGCCACTTACGTCGAAAAACAAAAGAATAATAATTTTCAAAAAAAAAATATAGCGTCCCTTACGATAATTTACTCTCTGACCATTTATCCACAACCATATTTGCAAAATTATAACGTACACGTTTTATATATCGTCCTATATATATATATATAAATAATTTGTCGAAATTCGTGATTAGTAAATTGAATTTTGTACGAATTTCAAATGTACGAAATCTTCCTTCGCCGCGCCATCGCCACAATCGTATATTTATTTTATTTATTTATAATCGTATCCTGAAATTGCGGTTAAATATACATTTTTCCGTGTGCACGTAATTATTCCGACGTTACGTTAGACGTCTACAAAAGAGGAATTACGATGGCAATCTAATAACGCCAAAGGACAATCGTATTTAACATTTAAAAACGTTTTAACGTCTTTCGAACGTTTAAAACATTCTAATTCCAAATACGATTCCGCTCTATTGAGATGGTATTCCGAGTATTTCTGTTAGTCGTTTCACCATTTACACGCGTCCTCTGATTACACGTTTTTGTATAACGTATATTTCCAATTAACTATAACGAAACAAGAAATTACTTTTTCCAAATTCATTTCGTATCTGGAGCGAAATCGTCTTATAATAGACAATATATATATGTATACATATATATAATATATATGTATATAATCTTCTTAGATTTTTTTTGTGTTTATTCCGAATTGTAATATCAACGTTAATTTTTTTTCGTGCATTTCGTCAATTCCGACATTTTACCGACTCGTCAAAATATTATTTAATGTCGTCACATAAACCGTCTATATTTAATATTTATTTTATTTATTTATTTATTTACAAACATAAACCTGATCTATTCCGTTTATAAAAACCGATTATTATTTTCAAAAAATTACGTAATTAACGGATTAGCCGAAAACGTTTATGAATCGATCGTTTGATTTTCGATAACGAATCGATTATAAATATATCAGTGAGATAAAATAGAAAATACAGAAAAATTCTTTAAAATAAAGAAAAAAACTATATAATCATAGAGCGGGTTGGGTTTATTCCGAGTTTACGTGTAAATCAAAATCAATTGCGTAACTTATTATTTAGACTAAACGCGTAATTCGAAACGTATATATATATATTAAAATTTATCGATAACGGTAATATTAATATAAACCAGTCGTTCGTTCATTCAGAAATTTTTATTATGAAATTTTTTCAAAAGCGTTAACCTTTTTCGCTTATATATATATATAAACACGAATTATAGTTATTTGAGTCGAGTATTTTGTATTTCTAAAATCCGACTCCTACTTGTCGCAAATAAATAAACGATTTATTCCATACTTATTGAATCGAAATATTCGAAATAAAAATTTGTAAACGCCCTATGGACCACCGTTATAGCCAGAATACGCGCGGTGTTTATAACAATGACTTGGAAATTACGTATACGAAAAAACGGTTTTTGTTTTCGAACGCGCGTAGAGGTTACATTTATAATTTATAACGACCTAATGCCACTTATGTTATTATATTCGTTAGCCGTGCGAATAATAATGTTCGAATAAATTATCGTCACGTCCGTCACGGCGTGACTAAGTTACCGACGGATATCGAAAATTGACCGGGCGACGACGTTTTCGGATAAAAGTTATGTTGACAATAATACGCGAATAGGGCGTTACCGTGTTTATCCGTCCGTTGCCAAAGTACTATACACTCTACGAAAACGTCACGAACAAACGCGATATTTACTTTTAACAACATGGATTTCCATGAAGTTCGTTGATCATACTGAGTACTAAGTGGCCACTAGTCGATAAATTAAATAAACAAAGGTTTGAATAAATAATAAACACACTCGGTTACACGAATAATCGCCGCCTATGCGATATTTATCTTCAAAACGCGGTAATTATTTTGTAATTCGCGTAGAGAAACGGTACCGTGGATATGACGAGCGTTCCCAAAATAACTGACACTATTTAAGTATCGTCCCGGTTTAATTACACACACACACACACACATACTCCACGGAATTACTGACCTAATAAATACATTTTCAATCGTTTTGACGATTGAATTGACGCGAATGCTCGTGTCGTCGATATAATTATACATTTTCATGGTTTATAAAAGAGATCTTTATTGCGCCCGAAAACTAGACTAATATTTTGAATACTCACAACGTGAAAATTTAAAACAAACGAATTCGATTTAGCTATATTCTATACGGACAAGTGATTCATTAGAATTATTGGCTTTAATAACAGCGACCGTTTTAAATAGCAACTCGGTCGCTTTTATTCGAAATCATCCGCGTATTACGTATTATTACGGTTTTATTTCTTTTTCCTTTTTAATTTTGATCGTCGATTTAAAAGAAACGCGTATTTTTTGTTCCGATAGATAGTGTCTTTGAATTCAATAGCAAAAGGTTGTTACGTTATTCTCGGTTCACCAACCACTGGTCTAAAGAAAAATACGTAGCTCTCGGAACGCGACGATTTCAAATGTTTGTTCCCAAACCGGATCGGCCTCGGTGTTTTCACTACATACGAGGTGTGTTGGAAAAGTAACGGAAAATTTGTTAATTTCGCGTGTTTGGAGAGTCCGCTTGTAGATATTTTTTTTTATCGCGTCGGGACACGTGCCCCTGAAGTATGAGGAAAATTTCGGCGGTATTCGTTGTCTACTTTTTATGTGGCAGCCACTATGGTTAGACGAGCTTTTTGAGCTTGTTAGAAACAAAAATAAATCGAAGAATCGAGTCACCCTCGAATACGGAGTCTGTGGCCACCCTTGAAAATAATCGCCGTCGTCGTTACCGCCTTAGCGAATGAAAATAACGAACGCAATCTTCGCGTGGTTTCTTCTTGAATCCTCTTAAGGGCGTATATTTCGAATAAGCGCGTCAACGTCTTCCGGATGGATCGATTGGTCGCCGTGCCTAGCAAACGGGGGCGCATTCGAATATAGCCGAATCGTTAGTATCTTACGCGCGCGAAATTTTCGCGCTCGTTAAAACTATTCGGTTTCTTCGCGTTCGTTCGCGTCGTTAATTTTTGTTGTCTTCTTCATAATCGTTCGTTTTAACGTCACCGGGAACGAGCTACACCAGAAATACCCTACGGAAATTCCCCCGGGATAACGTTCGAATAACCACATCCAAAATTGTCGTCGTCGTCGTCGTCGTCGTAACGCGTACAATGAACGACGTGTGCCCACGAATCGAGAAAACGCTATACTATTACTATACTACAATATTGCACACGGTACCCGCTGCGCACGTACGAAATACGTCGTTTTTGTGAACTAGACTATGTTAGTGCGAATTAGAAAATCATTCCGGGAAACGAAAAATGACGCGGGCACCCGTACGATAATAACTCACGGCTCTAATTCGCTTCAAATATATGATACACGCGCGCGCGTGTTTTGTTCGTTCCGAATAATAATTAAGGTGGTTCCGACGGGGGAGATTATAACGTAAAAATCAACGAGTTATTAAATATTTCGTCCGTGGCGGGAAAGTACGAATATTGAATCCGAGATGATTTTTTGGCTATTTCAGAAACGTGCGCGTATTAGCGGCTATTTCGTTGGTTCATTTCCAATATTGACATTTGCGGTGTTTTACGAAAAGGGTCGAATCGAACGCAATAAAATCCTTCGTCGCGCGTATAACTACTACATATCCGAGAGTCTTTTAAAAATAACGTCGAACACGAGACGATTCCCGGAGTTGGACGGCTGAGCCATTCCACGACGTGCCTTCCTACCTTAGGCACTAGGCACTACTCATGGTACGCCGGCCCTTCGTGACAAGCGTCCCGAGTCGTCATGGGGACCACCAGCACCGAACCATAGAGGTCCGTACCCTATTCTTGGGTACGGACGATCGTCGTTTGGACCCCACCGGATGAGTGGGTTTTGGGGGGGATTCTGTGCCGATCGTACAGCTACCACGTTTCAGCCAAGAAAAGCACCTCAGCCAAAATGGGACACTACCTCCGAAGCGGCAAGCCGATGAGTCAACGCGAAACGCGCTTTTTACGGCGGCGCGGTCCTTTCGCTATTTTGGCTTCCACACCGGTCAGCGGTGAGCGTTCAACGTCGAACGTTTTGTTTCGTCAACGTCGGACGGTCGACGATTCGTGAACCGGAGTGTTTAAACGTCTTAAAGAAAAAACAAAACGATAGGTACCATCCGCGCGCGAACGTGGCCAACGTAAAAACGTAATTACGAAACGAGCGCGGGTGGCGAATGTCGATCGATCTTGTACCGTTCGCGCGCAAGGTAGGCGCGTAAATAATATACGCGCCGAACGACGCGTGTGAAATGTAGTACGGTTCGGGTTCGGTTACGCAATGGACGGACGTAGACGAATGTTCTGGAGTGTTTCGTTTTCCCGTCGGCCGGGTGTATCGTATAATTACGTTACTCGGCCCGGGTATATAAATACGGTCGTCGAACGCGCGTCTGTAAGAAGTAATATTATAATACGATATTGTCGCGCGACGATCTACGCGAGTGTAGTAATAGGATAATTTTCGTCGAGGTCGACTTAAAGAGGGCTCCGTAAAAGGAGAGCGAACGATATTTACAGCCGTAAACTTAACCGCGTACGTATACACATATATAGATTTACGTACTACACGCTTATCGTGTATATACGTAAGCTCGTGTAAAATACACGAATAATTTATATATATGTGTGTGTGTAGTATAATATAATACGCGAACACGCCGCCTACAAAACAGAAGGATAACGCGTAAACTTTAAATGTTTTCGTGTTTCGAAGAAAACACGTTTTTCGTATATTTTCTGTACACGCGTACCCACAAGGAGGTATTTTAAAAAAAAAAATATATATATATATATACAATAGGAATCAACGGGAGTTAAGGTTTTGTTTTTTTTTTAATTAGACTATTCGAGAATAACGGTCACAAAAAATAAAAACATCAAATAGGTATCCGCTATTTTTCACGAGTTTTCCTTAAAATTATACGTGGGTCGATCAAAACATAAATTGCATTTGGCCATAAGTCCAAAGAGCGTTACAATTTAAACCAAAAGAAAAACCGATTTTACTAAAAAGTTCGCGAAAAACGTATTTTTCCGCGTAATCGCCAAACGCGTTCCTAAACTGTTTTCGTACGCTTGTACGCGTTTACGAATTCGTTGTTGAAAAACCTCCCGTCCGGTTAGGGAACACCATTTGTCGTCCAAGACTGTACACGCCGTACGGTTATCCGATTTCAGCGGACACGGGGTCGACCCGCGTTTGTCCGTCACTTTCTAACCCAACCTGGACGCGGCGGTGTCCAACGTGACGTGTTGCGATCGGCCAGACCGGGACGTTCTCGCCCGTGTGCGTACTGAAGAGTTCTCTATTTATCGATCGTACGCCGAGACAGAGACGTCGTGAACGCGAACATGCTATAGCCCACTCTATTCGTTGGATGTTGGCGCGCGCGTGATGCCCAAAGGGACGTGCAATGACGACATCGTTCGAACGTCCGTCGACACGTTGTACCGGGCCGTGTAAAGGAATTCCGGTTGACACGCGCGGAGTTTGCCGCTTGGCTGTTGCCGCTGATGCCGCCGCCGATGCCACTGCCACCGCCATCGCTCGACAACGGTCATTTACAATCGCCGGCCCCGTGGATGTCGAAGCCGCGACGACGTGCGATAACATTAGCCGATTAGGTATATCGGTGACGCGTGTGATTTGGACCGCATGGACGATTATGTGTGTGAAATCGTTCCCTGTCGCCGAGAATGGCCGCTAACCGCGCGTAATATTCGTGCAATTATCGATACCGCCGAATGAATTCCGCTACAGAAATCGAAAAACGGGACGACGACGAACAATAATTGTCGGCGAACGAATAAACGACTCGTGACCAAAAGTGAACCATTGACGCGGCCACGGGCCCGGGTTAGAATTTCGGGTTTTCCGTACGTTAAATAAATCGAATGAAGTTAAATCTAATCGCGTTAATGGGATAGGAAATTCGTTCGAGCCGATTGTACTTGGTATACGTTTCACGTACAACTGTATTTAGCGGTATTTCAATTCGCGTTTAAAGTATGACGAAATAATTTAGGGAAAGTTCCGTCCAACGCGTACAACGGACAAACGAGAATAATCAATAAGAAATCGAGTGGACGTAACGTCCGTACGTAATTTACGGTTTCGGGCGAGTTTTCGTCGAATGCGCGCCAATATGTACCCGAACGTGCGTTACACTTTACGAATAATATTATTTCACGGTTCGACGACGGAAGATCGCGAAACGTATGTCCGAGTACATACGCGGGCTGCGCGCGGATTTAATAACCCGAAAACCTTTCGCCCGCCTGTATAAAATGAAAAACGTCGAGACCGATCGATTTACCGTGATTCAATCGACAGTTCTAACGCTAAAACACCCCGTGTACGCACATGACGGATGAACGACGGTGCACACGCTCTGAAAGGCGTGCGGACGTTTTTTACTTTTGTCTTTAATAGCGACGGCCGGACGTTTAAAATAATAGACGACGTCGCGAACGTAATTTTTGGCCAATTTTTGTCAAATCGGCGCGTTAAATTTAAATCAATTTTTAGTGTTTCCCGCGACAATAAGGAAACGTCAAGGTGTATATATTGAATCGATTTGGAAATATACGAAAATACGCGTTTTATATATATATATATATATATATAAATTAATTGAGCGCAATTGAAACAACGTAACGCAATATGTCCCTAGGTACTTTATCGGTACTGTGCCGTATTTGATATTTAAATAGTCCATCGACGTGTAATAAATCGAAACAGTTATTCGAACGTAAAGTACGGTCTTCGTACAATTACTATCAACCGCGCGATATTAATAATATTCTTCTTCTTCTTTGTCCTATTTTCCCGGCTATTCGGGGTCGGCCACCTTGGTCCTTAACCTTCATCATTTCACCCAATCATTTACACACGCACACCAGCAGTCCTCATATTACACTACGTGATGTAGTGATGAACGTGATGTTCATCCTCTTTGGCTTTTTTCTTGTTCCTTCAACGCTTATTTCCATAACCGTTTTTCCGAATGTGTTCTCTCCACTACGTAACACGACCAAATCACCTAAACCTATTCCCACTCATTTTACCATAATCGACGCTACTCCTACGCTTCCTCTTACGTATCCATTTCTTAACCTATCTTCTCTTGTCGCCCCACTCATCCGTCTAAGCATTCTCATCTCGGCTACATTTATTCTCTACTCTGTCTTCTTGTCCACCACCCAACACTCTGAACCATACGCAACATAGTTGGTCTCTCTAAACTCTTATAGAACTTACCTTGCGACCTCGTTGGAATTCTCTTATCGCACAAGACACCAGACCCTTCTCTCCATTTCACTTACACACACACACATACCCAATCCTATATTTTACATCCTCGTCAAAACTCCCGTTCTTTCGTACAAAGGACCCTAAATACTTAAAACTTTCGTCCTCCTTCACCCCGTCACCACCTACTGTCATTCCACTCCTCGAGTCATCTACTTGTTCTCTTTCGTCAAACTCGCCTTCTATATACTCCATCTTACTTCTATCAATCCTTAATCCCCGTCCCTTCCGGAGCTAATCTCCGCACGTCGAGTCTTTAATTAACTCGCGATATTAATAATATTAACTATCGAATTCTCGGGTTCGCGCCGTTGACGTTGCAATATATTTCGGAATCTTAGATAATTGTTTATAGAACAAAATTGTTTATCCGAACGAAAAATTACACCGGTCCACGTGACGTTTATTCATTAAGATAACCCGAATAAAAAAATGACGGTACGTTTGTATTAATCCGAACGACGATCGTTTATTAACGAACACGAAACGCCTCCCACTCGGCTTTAACGACATACGGAAAATTGCCCTCCCATCCGTCACACACGCGCGCAATTATATCACGAAAATGTATCGCCCAGTTCGTATACGCTCCCTCACGCAGATGTTGACGGGTTGTTTCAACGCGTTTTTGCATAAGATCGGTCGTGCTCCGTCGCCCGGATGATCGCGCCGGGTCGGGCAACAGTGAGGAAGACAGCGCGTTTCACACGCTCTTTCACTGCGAGGCGTTTGACCGTGAACGGGACACGGTAGTCCGTCGGATAGGAGGATTCGACCCTTGGCAATCTGGTCGAGCGCATGCTCGAGTCTTCGATCTATTGGGACGCCGTCGTCCGATTCGACGAGTCGGTGATGATGGCGAAGGAAGTCGCCGCCGAATGGCAGAGGCAGGCTCTTAGCGTGACAATTCCGTCGCGCCGTCGTGACCGCAGGAGAAGGTAGCGGCGACTAGGCCGCTAAATCGGGGACGAAAAGATTAGTTTATACTTTTTAAATTTTTCGTAACGAAAGACGTAAATGGCTGCCCCGTGGCAAGGGATTGTCCTGTCACTGCGCGCCATTCGCGTGATAGTTTTTTAAGAAGTGTTAGTTTATAAGAACTATCGTTGATTAAATTTGACGTACGAGGAGGCGAGGTAAAACAACGTGAAAATAGCTCGCGTTGCTCGCCCTTATAATTAAAGACGATCGAATTGTAAAATTCAAATTTGTAAAAATTTTGTATTTTTCAATAAACGACTCGCTGGTCCGAAATATTGCTTCTAGACATTCCGGGCCAATGAGATTATTGCCGATACCGTAAAAAAAAAAGTTAGGCTAGGCTATGTAGTACCCTCCACGACAGGTGTGCCCAGGACATGTTCTGGCAGATTGTCCGGGAAAGCGACATTTCGGTGTGCTCCGCCCAGGAATCTCCCTCGGTAAGCTGGAGGTCAACGACGGGCTTGTGGCGGCAACAGTAGAAGGCGCCCTGCGCATA
>JAIPRN010002622.1:0-28529 GCA_025469175.1 Geopemphigus sp. TES_GeoC_2020 | reverse complement strand
GCGTGTCAGTTGGCAAAAAAAAAAAAAAAAAGATCGAATCAAGTTTAAAGGCAGATGTCTGCCGACGCCAACGGCTGCTGGTAAGGGATGTAAGTTAGTAGGGCATGACGTCACCCCTGCGCAGTAAACGCCGAGCGGCTACGTCAGACGAATAATAAAAATCGGCGAAAAAAAAAAGAAAGGCTAAATTCGGCGGGGTCCTTAATGAAACGGCTCGTAAGGGGTGCGCGTCGCGGCCAAAGCCCCGCGGAGAGTCGTACACACATATACAACATACACATACGTACCGTGTACACATACGCGAGTTCGTCGTGGCGCGCGCGCGTCACGCACACAAAAGAACCCAACACAATATTTCTTTCTCCCTCGTGCCGTAATTTCGGGAGGGTCCCCGAAAACTGGTCTCGCCCTCTTCCCCTCCCCACCGGGTCCTCCAAGATGGAAATTTGCAACTTTTAAACGCGCGCTCGCCAGGGGTGTGGTGGTGAGGTCCGCCGCGTATGTCGACTTGTACCGCGACGCATTCACGAGTTGCAGCTGCCCCACGACGTGTGTCATTCCCCCCAAATAATGTCGCGCGCGACTACTTTTACTACGACTCTACTACGGCTACCGCCGCGTAGTGGTCGTCGCCCGATCGTGTAGTAGAGCCCACGCGCGATCAAACCGTACCGTAAACAAACGGAAATAAATCCCGCGACACTAATCCCCGCCCCTGTCCCGTTCGTCCGGTCTACACGACGACAACCGCTACGGTTTTACGAACAACGAGTGAAAAACGTTCGTGAAAAACGGGTGTCCCTCAGCCCGGGCATCTTGCTCGCGTGTCGCGAGTCCCTTTTCACACTGGTCGTCGTCGCCGTCGTTTGACGACGCGGACAGACTCCGAAGGAAACCGTTATAGTCGGTACGCCGCGCTCGTACGACGACACACGGACGTGCGCCGCGTACGTGTGTGCACGGGTGGGGAGGGAGGAAGTTCGTGATAGCGAGGGCGTTAAACGAAAGTTTCCGCGTTCCGTGATTGATTGTTTCGTGTATTTCTACGTGAGTGTGTGTGTGTGTGTGTGTGTGTGTTTACGAATAAGAACGACGTGGCACGCTCTCGTAATGAGGAAATGACAAGGAACCGATGTAGAGGCGACCGACCGACCAACCGACAGACCGACGGGGTCCCCGGCCGCCGGGTGATATCGCTTATAGACTATTGTAATAAATAATAATCGCGTATAACGTACACTTACGCGCGCGCGTGTGTGTGTGTGTATGTGTGTGTGCGCGCGCGCGCGCGCGTGTATATGGGAAAAAGACGAGGACCGGACAGAGCTAGTTGACTGCGCGAACGCGAAACTCCCAAACGTGTTTCATTGGCGTGCACGCGCGTAGGTAATAATTATAATACGCGCGGGAGAAGGACGGAGCGAAAAGACAATACGTGCGCGTGCGTGTGCCGGTCACCGACGCTGTTGCGGGCGACGGCGCGCGGAGGAGACCGACACCCGCGGCCCCGTCGTTCGACGGATGTTGCGCGACTTGGTAATATTTTTGTGAGTGCGCGCGATACGCCGTGTCCGTAACGTGCTGCTGCCTCCCCGCTAACCGTGCCCCACACATCGTCTTGCGCTCGACGGATTTCACTCCGTTGGCGGCTGACCGGCGGCAACACGCCTGATCGAATCCGCCAAGTCGGGAAAACGTCTCGTCGACGCGACACGCTATATCTCCACACACCCTTCGCCGTCGATCGCCGTGGCCCGTGCGCGAGGAACGCCGACATTTACGGAATCTCGTCGTCCGCGCAACCGGACAACGATACTGGCGGCCAACCGAAAATTATTTATCGCCGTCCGTTTTCCCGCGGCCCGAAATTACGGGAAAAACCCCGCGCCAGACGCACGTGTTCGTACACGTCCGAACGAGAAATCCGTCGCGACTAGCTCGAAAGAAACGACGACGGCGGCAAAGTTTATTTAATATACGGTGCGCGCCACCGTCGTTTCTACACTCCAACCACTGACCTACCTTAACGACACGCTGACATTTTTACGCGACCGTGTGCGTGCGCGCGTGTGCGTGTTGTTTCGACAAAAGTTTTTCCCGCCCCGTCGTCAAATCCGCCGCCGGATCGAGAGCGGTGACGAACAAAAAACTCGTTTTCTACGTTTTTCATATTTTCTTCTTTATTCGTTATTTGTGCACGAGTGTATGCAAAAAAAAAAAAAAATCACTATAAAACGCGCGACGCGAACGACGAAGGAAAAGGACGACGAGGAGAGGGCAAAAGTCCCGCACGAGAGACGTAAGACATTACTCGGGTAGTTTTCCGTCTCCGCTGCTCGTACGAGTATACTTATAATCAACGGGGTGAATCGAAAAAAAGGGGCGAAAAACGAGTTCAAGAATGGTGAGCGGCGGCGACGGAGCGCCGAAGTGGAGGGGTGGAAAAACTAAAAAAAAAAAAAAAACCAAGCCTCTTTTTATAATTACAACACAACCCCTTCTTTTCCTTTGACTCGTGTTTCGCGTTCTCGTCGTCGTCGTCGGCGTCGTCGTCGCCGTCGTCGTCGTCGTCGTTGTCGTCGTCGTCGTTGTCGCCGCCATCGCCGTCATCATTAATCTGCAATTCATACTACCACTACTACTAATACCGCTGTTGCTACTGCTGCTGCTACTGCACCGTGCACCGTAGTGTTTCTTAAAGCCGCGGTGCAATAATTATCCGGCATTAATATTACACGATACGCGCGTAGTGGCCGTAAAAATAAAACGAACCAACGAACGGAAAAAACTTTTGAAAAAAAAATACCGAATAATCAACTCGTCGCGTAACATAATAAATTTGTATACGAACGCGATGCCTGGCAGCCTCTCAAAATTGCGCGCGATACGTCAATGGGACGGAATTTTTTCACGGCGGAAACCTACTCGTTCGTCGATCGAATTACGCGCCGTCGCGATTACTATTCGCCGCGATTTTCGCGCGACAGGGTCGCGTAATATATACAAAATATACGTGGCTCGTCTCCACATATACGACGTAGTTTTGTTTTTTTTTTTAACCCCGGCTTCCGTCAATATCAACGACTGTTTTTTCGTTTAATAAATCGGCGCGTAAACGCGATAATAAGGGATACTCTTACTTTTTTTACCCATTTTCGGGTTAGTTTTTCGTACGATACACACGCGCGCGCACATTTACGGTAGGTTATACCAACGTCAGCGGGTCAGTTTCGAAAATCCGGTCCGACAGTGTACACGTACGATTGAGTACCTAACCTAACCATCGTAACCGCGCTAACGGTCAGCCCGGCTGCTCCGTAATTCTCCGGGGATCCTATCGGACGGATTTTCGGGCGACCACCGATCGCTCGTTTTCCGGCGTCGTAACAGTTAACCGGCGCGCGTTTTTATCGCCGTACGTCGTCGACGACGATAGTTCCGCCGCGGCGTATTACGGCTAAAAATTCTCGACTTCGCGTGGTAATCATTGGTTAATGGACGCCGGGCGCGTATTTATAAACTATACGCGCGCGTTTACGTCATATTTCGTGTTCCCGCGACGACCAATAACGGCAATAAAAACTTTCTGAGCGACAACGACGTATACACACACACACACACACACACACTTAGAACACGGTGTGACGACCGACGCGGGTCGACTTAAAGGAAGCGTGGAATATCAATTTACTCATTCCCACATCAGTTAAAAACAACGGCGCGTACGGTCGATCTTACGACGCGGGGGTTTCGTTGTTTGTTTGTTGGACTCTCGCGCGTCGTTAATTGAGTGGTCACGGCGACGCAAAGAGCGGTACGTTAAATACACGACGACGATGACAACGACGACGCCGCGTGTCGTGTTTTCCGGCACCCGTGTTCGGGCGCCGGACAACGGCCGGAATTTTTCTCGTCCAATTTATTCGGTACTAACGGGCGCGCGCGTCTGTTTACGTAGTTACGCCGTACCGTTGTCATGGACACGCACGCAGACCGCGCGAGCTGTGAGAACGTTCGGTTTCGTGCGGGTTTTTTGTGTTTTTAATAACGCGTCTGTCTGCCCGTGCGTAAAGCGTACGCGCGTATTGTTGTCCGTTATTGTTTCGTTTATCCAGAATCCAATCTAATAAGAGTGTCCCCGCCGCCACCGCGCCGGTAAGGCGCCCCGCCCCGGGCCCGGCCCGGCCGACGGAGTAACGAATTCTAATTTATTCGCGTGAATATTTTCCACGTACGCGGCCGTCTCTGTCAATTATCCACTTCCTTCCTGGTCCGGTAAAACACACACACACACACAAATATACGACCATATGTCCGTACGGGTTACCTGCGTACGTGGACCAAACTCTCCCTTATCGGCAGACCGTATCGGTCTCTCCGGGCCGTGTGTTGTTTGGTCATTGACTACGACCGGAACTTAGCGGACAAAAGAGCGCGCGTCCGCGCCTATAATAATATACGCGTGTGTGTCGCGGAGCAATATAATTTCGGTCGCGTACCGTTCGTATTATTTTTCACCCGGACACGAACGAACGTACGGAAATAAAAAAAAAAAAAAAACGTAATAACAACGAAAACGTAAGGTACCGATAATGACGACGTAAAGTTCGTGGTGAAATGTCCCTCGATGCGTGAACGTATATATATATATATATATATAAATGTACGTATACGTATGTTTATGTAACGTACACTCGGCGGTGTAATAATCGTGCGGCGGCGACGGCGAAGGGCAACCGCCGGGGCCGTGGCACGTAATTATTTGATCGTCGTCGAACACTCGGTGCGGCCGGTTCCCCGGGACGGCGCGATATTCTCGTCGCTTTTATATTGGCACCGTGCGCGTTTCGTTTCGACTATTGGCGAACGACAGTTGCGTGTCCCTCTAATCGACGCTCCATGATTCGTACATTTTCGGACTCGTTCGCAAGATGTGCGAAGCGGATGACTGCTGCTGCTGCTGCTAAAAACAACGGGAACCCGCGAGATCGATCGAAACGATATATAATAAACAAACCTCCCCCCGCCGCCGACGAGTCCGTTCCGTCGTACGAAGGGTTAACGAACGAATAAAGAGACCGATCGACGGAGACGCGGCGTACACGTTCACGCGGAAACACGGTCCGACGCTATTCGTCCGGGCGAGAACCGTCCCGAGGACTTCCAACTCGTGATCGACAACAATGTCGGGCACGACGCGGCCGCTATTCTTCGTCGACAGATTGGCGCCTAGCGAGCGTCGACAAACCTGCGGCCGTAGGTGTATGATTACGAAGCCCGCGGCGTCGCGACTCTATTTTTAAAAAAAAATCGTTTATTTATTTTTTTTTGTTTTTTAATTGGTTGGCGACGCGTTAGTAATCGACGTTCGCCCGCGTACCCAATCAATCGGGTATATTTGTACGCCGAACACTCGGAGGTTTTTTCTCCCGGCTCGTACGGCGTTCGTTCAATTAGATAGAGAGAGAGAAAGCGAGCGCGTGAGCTGAGAATGAATGGTGGTGGTGCCCGACTACGTACCACGGGTTAAGTCGTCGGGACGAATAAGCGCGCGCGCGCGTGTATATGTGTGTGTGTGTGTTTTCCTACCTACCCGCCCGCCACATAGACTTGTGCACAAATGCGCGGGCGGACGGTACACATATACGTGTCGTTCATTAAAAATCTGCGAAAGAGCCGCAGAAAAATAAAAAAGAAAGCATAATGCGTGGACAAAAGTCTTTAAGAGCGAATTGGCGTTTCATTGCGCCGCACGGCTAGCACGAGGGGCCCTCCTACTCGCCCAACCACGCGCCTTGTTTCTGCCGTGCGAATAATTAATAATCGTTTTTTAATCAACCCCGTTTTCCCGGTCCCGGCTTGGAGAAACACCAATGTCCATACGTACACACACATTCCGAGTATCTTACGGCGACAATCCCCCTCCGCGTTCCAATTATCGTAAATCTATTCAATCCGATGTTTTTCTCCCGGACTACTACGAACTTCGAACGGTGTTCGAAATAGGCGCGCGACGATTTCTTCTTTTTTTTTTGTATATTCAACGTACACCTTCGTTCGCGAAAACCGTACGTGTCACCGCCCGCGTTCGTAGATTACCGCCGGTTTTCGGGCCTATTTTTTTGTTTGTTTTATTATTTCGTCTCTTATCGCGCCCTAAAATTACGTTCTCGTAATAATAACAAACCGTTAGCGATTCGAACGCGACAATAGTCGAACTTCCAAACCTAACTACAATATATATATGTACAAAAATGTATTTTCGCCCGTCTATTCGTCACCGGATCACTGTATTCCAACTGAGAACTTCTTTGAGAAACGGGTTTTACGCAATTATTCGATTTCGTTTAACATTTTTTCTGAAATTTTACGCGAACATTTTCGACATCTCGTCGTAGTTACATTTCGATTTCGAGCGAAACGACTAGTGCGCCGTTGTTACGACATTGAACACTTTTTCGTGCAAAAGTATCACTCCGACGATCTTGATTCCGGTAGCAAATTACGTATCTAGTTGGTACTTTATTCGACACATTTTTCGATTATAGATTCCTTAGACGTAATTAAAAACGACGTAATACTCGCAAATTTCTCTCTTTCCACCCGTAAAATTTTACACGTTTCGAACATGGATAATTTTAGCTCTACACGTATAATACAAATTTAGACGCGTAATATTTTATCGATGTTCGTTCATAACAGGGATCTACTGTATAGGTAGTCGTTACTCGAAATCGTTTTCGCCAAACTCGACGATTTATCGTCACAATCAAACTCGAACATCCAAAAATCTCCGCCGAAATAACTCACCCGAGCCGATGTTCAGAACGTGCGCCCCAAAGCCGTTTTTATTATTCCGTACGATATACGACAGTTCGCGGACGGAGACGTTTGGGAGGGGGCCAGGAACAAAAAGAAAGAAATCTTACTAAACGCGTAACGTACGACGTCGGTGTTTTTGTTTATTTTTTTTTTATCGTAAAACCGTCGCCCTATACATATGAGCGTAACATGTATTCGAGAAGCGGGCGCGTAACGGAAATATCGCGTACTCCGGGTGGAGACCGAAGGAGAAGAATGAGAATAAGAAGAAGTCGGAACGAGAAGGAGCCGAAAACGAACGGGGAAAAAACCGATCATTTCGCAACGCGCGCGCGCGCTTCGTAAGAGTACCCGCAGAATCGGGTGGACGCGGCGCGACGGGGACGGGCGAAACAAAAAATAGGTGGAAACGACCGTTAGAAGGGTGGCGCGCCCCTATACGCAATAATAATACGCGCTCTCGCCGCGCGTCTTGAAGATATTATTATTATTATTACTACTACGAGGGACCAGTGGGACTCGGGGAGGGGTGACCGCGTGAATAGTCGTTGCGCCGAAAAGACATATTCTCATTGTGTCCCGGCCGGAATTAACCCTCGGCGTGACTTCCTTACAAGACGGCGGAAAAAAAAACCGTTATATTACGTACGTTTCCCACGCGAGCCAAAGGCGTCGTGCCCGCACGCCACCTGGACCGCGCGCCGTATCCTTTAGCTTTTGAATTTCGCTTCTTGGCGTCCGTCTTTTGGCCCGCGCGCCCGACAACAACACCGGTTTGCGTCTCGTACACTCTTACGTGCCGCGGTTACATGGCCCGTGCGCGTGCGTACTCCCCGTCTTTTATTCGCCGTTTCGGCCTTCTCCCCTACGAGGTGAATACGCGCGTACACCGACGACGGTTCACGGTTAACGCGACTTTCTTCGACGACGGAAAACGGCGATTTCTTCGGCAGCCCACCCCTCTATCACAATCCCGCCAATCCCATTGTGTCGATTCGCCACCACAAGACGGTCGTTGTACGCATGGCCAATATTGTCGTCATTTAACCGGCGCCGTTCCCAAATTCGGACTTCGCGACAAACGATTTTTTTACCTACCTACCTACCTACCTATATACCGTAAACGCGGTCTACGTTCTAGCTTGTAACGCGTGTTTACGACGAAACGTTCACGCGTTCACGAAACGGATAGGTAAACAATTTTTTTCGTTTTTTTTTCTTCTATAATTTTCTCTACTATTTTCCGTAATTTTTCCTCAAGCCTTTTTCTCAAATTCCGTCGAAACACTATTAATCGCAAGATTTTATCTTCCTCGTATACACATCGTGTAGAAGAAGTATTTCCGTGAGTTTATTAAAACGTATAAACGATAAATAAGTAATATTTTTTTGTCGAAAAAATTGACTATAATTTTATTGTTATTATTATGTAATAAAACTTTTGCCGGATAAATGTCTCAAACACGAAATAGTCCGTTTCTTCGTTATTTTATATAAAATTTGATACTGATATTTACTAAATAATTTTTGTAAAAAACCAAAAAAAAAATAGAAAAATATTTCGGAAACCTTTGTAATCTTCTAGACTTCAATTAACATTGGTATAGTGGTTAGAAACCGAGTATAAAATACAAAAAAGTATAACGAACGAACGTACAATACGACTTTTATGTCAACAATACGTGAATAAATAATAACAAGAATAGTGAAGAAGGAGAGTTTCCGATTCGAGTGAACGTTGATATTTAAATACGAAATGCTTTCTCCGCGATGAAAAATGATCTATTTACTTAAATTTGACAGTTGAATTTGGCGGGTTAATTTTTATTATTATTAATTCGAATATAAACGCGTAAGTATTTTCCGAAAAACTACATCGACGATTCGTTTACCACGATCATAGTTACGGTTCAGTTTATACTTCAAACGTATAAATCCTCACCCACACCAACGATCCTTGGTTGAGTTCGACGAGACGCACGCGTGACGCATTCGTAAAAATAAACAACGACTAGACTGTCGGTGTCGATGACAGCTCAGTAATTACAAAATCATCGGTTTCAAATACGTGACGCGTGATTTTTGTCTTTTTATAACGCGACAAAATCGCGCATTTGGCGAGTATTGTCATATTATAGCGGCGATATGTCACACGTTTAACAAATACGTTTCGTTGAGGGTTTTTCCTTTTTTTTTTTTTGCTACGTTCGTAAGCGTTGTGCGAATTGGACCTTAGCATAAGCCATAATCGACTGTACGCATCGACAATAATGACGACGTTACCCGGCGGGGTGGTTGACGTCGTGAAGTTTAAGTACGCGAAAATGATTTTAAAGAACGACCGTGTGGATCGCTGGAAAACGTACGTAAATAAGCGTGCGGACCAATTTCGATTTTACCGTGAGGTCACCGCAACACGGTGTAAAAATATACGTACGGTAACGAAATAATAAAACATACGCTACAAAAAAAAATGACGCGAGCAGGGAAAAAATTACAAAAAAAAAATATATGTATATATACATATATAAACGAATTACGGGTAAATATTTATAAAAGATAAATATAAATCTATGTACAGCTGGCGTAGACTTACTGTACAAATTAAAAGCAAGAAAAGCGCGAGCGCGTGCGTGCGAAACGTTTAACGCACGACAAACGTGATTTATACCAACTAATTAGGAAACATAATTTTTTTCCAAATAAATTTACGACGAACGCGAACATGTACGTGTGTTTATGTGTATGTGTATGTGTGTGTGTGTACGCGCGCGCCCACAAACGCTGCCGCGTGCGTAGACGTTAATTAAATAGCGTTCACGCAATTGACCTAATATTTAAGGTGCGCGTAATAAATGCGCGCGTATGTAGTTTTTGATTTTGATTTGTGTTCGCCGGCGAACGTACAAAATCCACGACCGGGCGAAACGTTCGAACGGTTTTTATTTATATAATTGTCGTCGTCGTCGTCGTGTCGTACAAGTTCACTTTGTGCGCGTGACGATTTCGTTTCCGATTTAGTTCGACGACGCGAATGGAACAAAAACGGCGGAGTGGAACAATAAATCCAAAACCGAAGGTAACGACATAGACGAACCTAGGGGTGGGCATAAGCCCTCCTCACCACACAAATCCGATACGGGCGGCCTTTTTGTCTTTTAAATGGTCTCCCGTCGACCGTTTATATATCGTTCAGTTTTGTATATAACGTACGGCTGGCGAAGAAACTTCGTACCATCACCGTTAAAAGTTTTCTGACGCGTAATTTATGGTTTTTAAGAACCGCGAACGCCTGTTTCGGCGTTTACTCACTGTCTCTCTTTCTCTCTCTCTCTCTCTCTTTCATACAAGTACTACCCAATCTTTCTCCGTACATAAAGTGAACACACGTATACACAAAACGGGAGAATCGCGTTAACCCGCTCGGCGTGCCGTACCGCCGAGGTCCGAATTAAACGCGTCCCTCCTCCTTCAGAAAACAAAAAACAACGAAATCCTAATGAAATCCCAAATCCGTCTACGGGTAACCGGAGTACAATAGACGTGACGCGGGACGCGCTGTCGGAGGTTAGAGCATATACCGTAATCGGTGGCGGGACGTCGATACGGTTAGATCTCGAACGATATTTGATAAAAACGATAATGACTACGTAGAGATCCGAGTGCGCGAGAACCGTCTCGTAAGGGACGATACAATAAACAGTTCCGTAAGAATACAGTTCCGGTCGTACACGAGACTATCGATCGCGCTCTGGAGCGTAATATTTGATTAAGTGCGCGTACACACACACACACACACACACAGAGGCGCTCGCGCACGCGTGTAAATCGTCGTTATGGACATTACCGAATACGGGTCGGAAGAAGCAGATGCATTTAGGTTTTTGACATAAGGCACGAGCCGCGAGGGTATTGTACGAACCCGACGCCTATAAATGGTATACGGTATTTGGTTATCGAGCGCGGTGTAGTAGCGGCAATTGTAGGTACACGAATATTAACGGGCGGCTACGAATCGTAGGGGTTCGGGTCGATGGGAGGGGGGAAAAGAAAAAAAAACAGTCGTTACAACGCGCGTACGGACGGTAGTATTAGTCGTTTGTTGTAACGTGCGTGCGTGCGTGTGTGCAGGTGATCCGGTTGATGCGCGAAGGAAGGGGATCGCCAATCGGAGCCGGCTATGTCATCTGAGGAGGACGGCGGCAACGGCGGCACCGCAGCCGTGGCGGGGGGAGCCGAGTGCTTCGTCGGTGCCGGCGGCGGTGGCGGTGGTGGTGGTGGTGGTGGTAGCGGCGGCGGCGGCGGCGGCGGTGGTGGGGATTCGGTGGCCGACGGTCCCGCCGACAAACTGTTGAAGAACAAGGCGAAACGGAGCAGACAGCGCGTGGACGCCGGCGAGCCGCGTAACAGTTACTCGTCCATACCGAATTTCAGTTCGCGACCGATCGTGTCCTCGGCGCCGTTGCTTAACCAGGCCGCCAGTTTTTACGGCGCGTTTTTCGGCCAAGGCCATCACCACCACCACCACCACCACCAGCAACAGCAACAACAGTACTTCTTCAACCAGGGCTTCACGCCCGCGAAAATGCTGAACGAGTTCATCGGGCGCCAAGTCAAAGAGGAAATGATGACCATGGACACGACCGCCGACTGTATGACGCAGCCGCTTCCCGGGCTACCGGGGTCGCCGGCCACGGCGGCAGCGGCCGCGGCCGCCGCCGCAGCAGCCGCCGCCGCCGCCGTAGTCGGTGGCGGGCCCAACACCAACGACCTGGTCGCGCACCACATGCTCCGCGACATATTGCAAGGTAGGAAAAAGGAACTGCTCGCGCTCGAACACGAATTCCGTCATACCGACGACCCGTCATCGCCGGACAACACCATCATGAACAACAACAACAACATCAACAGCAACAAAAACGACGTAAACGCCCAGCAACCACCGGACGAGTGCGCCGTCGCGTCCAAGGAACACCCGTCGGCGGACATAGACGACAACGGCAAGGAACCCGTAGCTACCGAGGTAAGAAGCCCCGTAAACAATAATAATATTATCGCGAACAACAACATCAACAACAGCGGTCACGACACGGACGACCCGAACGATGGTACCGATTCCGAGAGGTCTCTGGGCTCGCCCGTGTCCGACACCAAAGACGGCGGCTGTACGCCGGCCGAAGACCGCGGCAGAGATTTCGAGGTGAAAGTCGAACAGAACGAGCTGAAAAAAGCCAGGGTCGAGAACATCGTGTCCACGATGCGGTCCAGCCCGTCGCTACCGATCCAGGTGAACGGTTGCAAAAAACGCAAATTATACCATCCACAGCAGCACGACAACAGTGAACGGTACAACAACGCGATGGTCGTAGACGACAACGACGATGATGAGGATGATAACAACAACAACAATAACAACAACGACGACGACAATGACGAACAGCTGAGCCCAAACGAGCTCAGGCAGAAGATGGTCGAGAAGAACGTTCTGAAGAGCCAACTGCGCACCATGCAGGAACAGTTGGCGGAAATGCAACAAAAGTACGTTCAGTTATGCACCAGAATGGACAACGACGACGAGCCCGAAGACATCAGCGACGCGGAACAGGAACGCGCGACGGACGTGACATCGACACGGCACCACAACTCGCCACCGCCGCCACCACCGCCACAATTACCCGCGACATCCGCCCCGAAGTCCGTGACACCGCCTCCAATGCCGCCGTCACCGGCCCAGATTAACGCGAATTTTTCGAAAATGGTCAAATTCTTGCCCCAGACACACATGCCCATACACCCGTCGTTCAACGGGGCCCTGACCCTACTCCAACAGCAAGTGCTCCACGAACAGCACAACACTCACACTCAACAACACCACGCCATCAACAACGCGGCAGCTATGTACTTGGGAGTCAGCCACAAACTGTTCATGGAACAGGAAGCCCGGCTTGCCAAAGAAGCTGCGATCGCGGCCGAACAGCAACACCTTCAACAGCAGCAGCAGCAACAACAACAGCAACAACAACAGCAGCAGCAACAACTACAACAACAACAGCAACACAACAACCATCTACAACACGTAAATCAACAACACATTAACCAACAACAACACCAGATAAACGTACCGCCGTCACCGTCGACACATCCGCAAAAAGCGGCCACGGCGGACTCGTCCGAGAAGTCGACGGCCGCCAGCTCCGGTACTAGCCGACACACCTCCGGGACGCCGTTTCCAGACTTGGAAATGTTGGCGGACGCGCTCAAATCCGAAATATCCACCACTCTGACAGGACTGATCGACACGATAATGGCGAAATTCGCGCAACAACGGAAACAATCCAAGCTAATCGACCCGGAATTGCTGATAAAAGATGTGGACCGCAAGTCACCGAGAACAAAAGTGATCGACCGCGGCAACCACGGTAGCGACCGTAACTCGGGCCTGACCAACGGGTTACCGAAAATGATGAACGGTATCGGTTATGGCGGCGGTAGCGGCGGCGGTGGTCAGAACCAAGTAGGCAGTAACGGCGGTAACGGCATCGTCGGAGGCGGTAACGGTTTACTGCTGTCCAACGGACCGGCCGAGATGAGAAACGGGCTGGTGAATACGACGTGTGGCGTTTACAATGGAGTAACCGACGTCGCGTCCGGACTCGGCCACGTCAGAGGCCCGCAAATGTTCGGGCCCAAACTGCACGGGTCGGCCGGTCTCAGCAACGCTGCGGCCGCGGCCGCCCTTTATTCGTCCATGAGCGGACTACCGTCGCACCTGAACCCGTTTTGCATGGAACGCGAACCGGCGCCCGAACAGAACGAGGCCCTCAGCCTGGTGGTCATACCCAAGAAAAAACGGCACAAGGTCACCGACACCCGGATCACGCCGCGCACCGTCAGCCGGATACTGGCCCAAGACTCGATGAATAACAACAACAGCAACAACAGCGGCAGTAACAACAACAGTAACAACAATAGCTCCGCTGATTTATCCGGCAGAATGTCCGACAGAAACGCCAACATGAGCAGTGGCCCGGCACCCGTTCAGTCCATGCCGGCCACGGGCGATACTTCTCCGTCGCCGCCGCAACAACAGCAGCAGCGAATTTTCCACCAGCAACAGCAATCGCCGGTAGCGCCACCGCCACCACCCACGCCCATGCTGCCGGTATCGCTGCCCACCTCGGTGGCCATACCCAACCCCAGCCTGCACGAGTCCCAAGTGTTCAGCCCGTACAGCCCGTTCTACACCAGCCAGCATCAGGGCGGACCGCACCACATCCCGTCGTCCAGCCCGCCCGGCATGTCCGACTCGCCGCCACCGCCGCCGCCCCAGCACCACCACGGGTCGCTGCTCCATCCCGCCCTGCTGGCCGCCGCCCAGCACCATAACTCGTCGCCGGACCTGATGAGCATGAAGGCCCGGATGGACATGTCCATGGGTAACGGCGGCAACGACAGCGTCGACCGGATATCCGATTGCAATTCTGGAGATGGACCGTACGACGGAATGTCGCCTATAATATCCTTTTTATACAAAAACCAACCGCCTTTTCTATCCGAACACGTAAGTGGACATCGTAAAACGGTATTATTATTTCCGCGCTTTATCGCGCGATCTTTATTTAACGTATTTCATTGGTTCGTACAGTCGTTCGCGTAGGTACGTTTCCGTTGCCCCCTTTCCCCCTCCCCCAAATAATAAATAACCATGTTGGGGGTAATCTCGCGATGGCGAACCGAAAATTAAACACGAAATTACCTACGTGCACACATACACACGCGTCCTTAATCGTATTCCGTAAGAAGTCGGACAACGCGTAACAATTCGCGTGTTTCAAAAAAATAATTTACGCTCGATTTTCGTAAAATATTCGTTCCGCAAATATGAGCCGGGTAGGATGGAGGAGCGAGTTAGTCTAGCGAGACCAGGCAGGAGTACTGGTGTTGAGGTCGGGGTAGTAAAAGGAAAAAGGAAACCGAAAAACACGAATCACGTCGACGTGTGTTATTTATAACGTACGAATCGAATACATTTCCGGCTCCACCGGACATTTCTGAATCAATTCCGCCGCCGCCCCTCCCCCCGCGTACCGAACGATATTTTCCACCGCGGAAAGCGATCAATTTGGCGAATATTTCGTTTTCGGAGTGACGGACGACGGGGTCGCGACGGTTCTCGATTTGTCACGCACGCCAATAATTACGACGAAATAACGCGATTTTTTGTATAAGCGACCGCGATTTACACACTCGTATATATCATTTTCGTCTATAGTCGAACTGGACACCTTGAACAAATCAACCATGGAGTTTTCGCGAGTTAGTTGGTTGAGGGGGGAAGAGGGTAGTCTACCTCTAGACTTACCGGAATACACGTGGGTACGGCACGCGCGGAGAAGCCCCGAGAAACGTATTATACGGGAACGTGGCGTCGCGCAGCGAAGACCCACAAAAGGAGCGACGGAATACGACTCGCAGCGATTAATCGAATTATTCCCAACCGCGGACGAGATTTGTGTATTTTTTTTTTCGTTTCGTAAACGATACCGCGTACAAACACGTAAGTTACTTACGCGCGTCGTACGCGGCGTATAGAGAGGTGGATTTTATTATACGCACGCGCGGATAATTAACGTAAGGCGATCCGACGATACGTACGTCGTCGGATCGATCGGCGACGATAATTCTCGACCAACCGAAAAACGATTTTTCCCTAACCGTCGCGTTTACTCGTCAACCCTGACACCGATGCATTTGCGCAAAGCCAAGCTGATGTTCTTCTGGGTCCGGTATCCCAGCTCCGCCATTCTCAAGATGTACTTCCCCGACATCAAGTTCAACAAGAACAACACCGCACAACTAGTCAAATGGTTCTCGAATTTCAGGTAAACCATTATTTTTTTGTCATTACCGTTATTATTGTCGAAACGAAACATAATTAGTATGGCGAGAGCAAATATTTTAATATGGACGCGTGTATTTGTTTTACGCCCGAACGGGCCCGCCGAGTCACGTATATACACCACGGTCTCTATTATTCACTATTGACGTATATAGGGATCGACGACGATATTTTCGGTATATAAAACTGTGGGGCGAAATTATAACGAAACTGTCGACGGACGTCGCGCGCTTATAAATACGGGCGGACCGTTACGAGTGCGACGGGACGGTCCCCGGTGTCGATGAATTACGATTTTCGACGGACAACGACGCCGATTGTGGCTCAAGGGAGAAATGGGGGAGGTGGTCCGAATTGTCGAAAATTCAAGGGGAGACGACGACCGTACGCGATGTGTAGTTGGACGCCTGTCGTAAGTTTCGTCACTTACGACGCTCCGAACTCGAGACCCCGGGGGGTATACAGTGAATATTTCCAACGATGGTTTGTGTTTTTTCGTAATCGTAAACGCGAAAAAAATACAACACGAGTGCGTATGTATTTGATATTAACATGCGCGGTTGATAAAACACGAAGAAAAGTGACGAGTTCGCGGCGAACCATGTGGGTGTTAAATTAATTCTGGCTTTCTTTTCGTCTTCGCCATGCGGGCGACGTTCCATTTTTTTATTTCATGTAAAGCACCTGCTTTAAGTGTTTCCCTCTGCCTAAACGTATTATATATTTTTAATTCCGTCCATACACGTCGAGCACGCGCGCGCGTTTGTGTGTATGTGTGTGTGTGTGTGTGTGTGTGTGTGTGTGTGTGTGTGTGTGTGTGTGTGTGTGTGTGTGTGTGCACGCGTGCGTGTATGTAAAAATTCAGCAGTGGTTTCTGTAATGAAGAAAACCAGATAAACTCGCGTCAAACCGCGGCATTTTTGTTCGTAATTTTCGGCCGTTGTCGTTCGTTTAGGGCGTTCGGGTAAAGGTAAACGCGAAATGAAACGAATTAAGCCAAAAAAAAATCGAACGACTGGCGTGACGATATTCCTCGCGAATATTACGCCATGCCGACAATAATACCGGAGTACACAAAACGAGGGTACGAAATTGCGCCTCCCCATCTGGGCACATACTACATACTCACATAATTCCGATAATTGTCCGCGAAACGTATATGTACATTAAGATGGAGAGAATATGTTCGAAAACTACAGGACTGCCGCATTCTGTTTAATAAACGTCGCGCGAATATTTCCATAGATTTCGTTATTGCGTAGGAGCACGAAAACGAAAAAAATAGATATATTTAGACTTCGCGGTAGATACTTTATATCTGATAACCGTTTTTAAGTTATTGTAAATGGATACGAAGTACGCGAGCGCGTACATATATTATTCACGTTTAGTATGGAAATATTAGTGATACGCGTTAACGTATAATATATATATATGTTTCGAAAACGTTTAGAATACCGATAGAATTTATACGGTGCATATTAAACGCTTTTGGCAGTTTGTAATCGCGGCGGAAAATTACATCGTCATCTCCTCGGGTTTGTCAACGCAACGAACCGCGATTGCCATTCGACAGCGAGCGTTCGTCCGACTGTACAGGAAGATCCGTGTAACCATACGCGCTAATTATCATTTTTATAACGAATCATCGTTGTTCGTCGTTAACGGTAAAAACGGTTTGCGTTGTTCTTACTTCGATAGGAAAAGCAGACAGGACGTCGAATCGCCGTCCGAACAGCGGACACGTCCATGTACGTTGCTCTCTGACGTCGTCGACGACCGTTGTACACGCGTATTTCACGGAAAACAAAATCGCACTAGAACCACGCACGCATACAAACGTACAGCCGATTACTATGGTGATTTACGACTTAAACGTTCATCACACGACCGATTGTTTTACGCGTACAATAAAGAAACCAAGTTTATTAGACTCGTGAGGGGGGTGGAGGGTGAACGTTCGAAACATTACTGTTACTGAGCCCGTGTTGTTTTCATCTTAACCGTTTAAGTGATTCGATAGAACTTTTCGGTTTTTTTTTGGTTTTCCGATCGTCGTTGTTTATTTTACCGGTCAAAACCACGTCGCTCGTACGGTAAACGTTCCCGAAACTTTTTAAAACCACTCTGTATGTATATACCAGCGTGCGAGACCGAGGGTCGAGGCGATATAGTACACGCAGACAACAATATTGTATTATATAAAGCAAGGTATGTAAATACGTCGTGTATACAATGATGACGATATGATAATGGTGGTAGTATTATGCGTATACGGAGAAAATGGAAATCTTAAAGGTACAGCCCCTCCACTTCAATACCGTGACGCGTAAAGTATTTATATATATAATATTATACGCTTTGATAGAGTATGGGAAATATCTTTGGGGCCTCGGATATACGTTCATAATAACGTTTGTTTGTTCGTAATTGACAAGTTTTTACTATTCGTAATTACGATTTCGCGTCCTGTAATGAAATAAGAATGTTTGACATTTGTACGCGAATGGCAAGATGACCAGTAGACCGCGATCGTTTTACAAACGCGTTTAAATTCATCGCGCGAATTACCGACTTTCCATCGCTATCTTATGACAAACGTTTTTAATCCGCGTGTACTAATTTACTGATCAGATTTTTCAAACGTGTTTTCGTTTAAACGTCCGTATGCGACCGTTGATCGGGTAATTAAAAAAATATCGTCCCACACCGGAGGATCTGTTATCTATAAATCAGTGGCCGGCGCACAATATTATGTATTGGATTTAAAGGTGACGGACAAAATAGATTTTTTTCGTGTATCTCAATAAAAAAGTAAAAAAAAAACGAACAATAATTTATCGAAGATTCAGAAATTGAAAATAATACCGTTTGAAATACGCGTTTGACAATAATCGTTTTTATTAAAACAACGAACAAAAATTCGACGTTCTCTAGAACGTACATAATACGTACTGTGACCGAAAATATTACTCGATAAGGCGATTTAAACAAAAAAAAAACGAAGTAACGTTTGTACGCTACGCGCGGGATAATTAAACGAAATTATACAAAACCCGTAAGGACTTCGTGGGATATTTACGAATAATAATGACCTAAAGACATGAAGATGAATAGAGAAACCTACAGCGATTAAACCATATATAGGTTGACGCCGTAACGAACGTTAAACCTGGTGTACGTACGAAGAAAACGTGTTTACGTTTGAGATAAAAAAAAACACGGAATATTTAGTCTTACAAACAACGATTCAAACCTGAGAAAGCTTTTAAATAACTGTATTTTAGAGAATGCGCAAAATCTCGTACGCGATAATATACGTATTAAAAAACACGCGCGTGGGTATACAAAACGACGGGCCCCACTTTATTTTCTCGGTCAAAAAAAAAACCTTCGAAAAACCTATAAATAATTTTCAAGTTAGGAGGAAGAAGGGTCATTGAGACCTTGAAATTGATCCTTCGTCATTCGCTCAGTCGCGTCAACACTTCCTACCCAATTGTCCGGCAAGCTGTAGGAACGAATTGAAAAAGCAACGCGCGCGTGAATCGTATACAGAGGCAGGACGTTAAGTCCTTTCGGGGTGTCCAGAAAAACATTTAAACATACATTACGCATATGTCACGCACTCACTCGAACAATATAACGCCGCCGTAGTCGCGTCGCTTTTCTCAAACTTTATTCCGGAACCGAGTCGGAAAATATACTACAAGTGTATGCGTTACCGCCGTAGTTAACGTGCCAATTCCGGCACGGTATACGACGAAAAACTGTACACGAGAGCGTTACGATGGCGCGCACACGCACACGCATACACACACATATTTTTATATATATACGAAAGGCGTCGTATGAAAATTTGAGAAGGTTTCGAATTAAGTACACTGCTGTTTCAACTTTCTCACCTCATCTTCACATAACCTAATTAGTAAAACGAAAAATTGGAAAACTTACGTAAAGAGTTCGGCCGAAAATTATTTGAGCGGTCCGTGAACACGGATCGCGTCTATGACAAACACCGGGCGTAGTCGGGTGCACAGGAAAGAATGGAGGACATGCGAGTGTAGTTTGCAGTGACGTCCGTTCGTCGACAACTGAACAAACGGGCAGGAACGGCACTCCGCCCGCAGAGCCATTCTTCGATCAATGGGAACCCGCAACGCGCCGCTCCTTCACTCCCTGCCAATTCTAAGCGATACGCCCACCCTACACATACGGACAGACATATTTTCCTAAAATATGAAAAAATGATTAGTCATTGCCAACAAATTGTGACTAATAACATACACAACCTCAATTTGCCTATAGTAAATATACGTCATCAGCGATATATGCAAAATCTTTACATAACAATCCAAGAATCAATAAAAACGCGTTCAAGTGTATATATAAATTTAAAAAAATTAAATTAATTAAATATATATTTGATAACAGAAGTTTTATATCATTTATCAACAATCAACTGTCAAGGAATTAATAGTTTGACGCAAATCAAATTTGAATTATATATAGATTTTAAAAACATGATTAAGAAACACTGTATAACGCATAGAAGTAGTTAAAAATATTAACAATATTAATTAAATATTCTTAAAAGATAAATAACATAAAATCATCGAAATTCTAAACTACAAAAAGTTATGATAAAAATGTAATATATTGATAACAGTGCTAAGAAATACAATATTTATTTAAGGTAACGAGTCTTATTGTCCTGGAATACGTTAAAAAAATTTAAATTAATATTCATCTACAACCAGTGAAATTTCGTGTCATTCAATATTACATGAGTATAACACATCGTTACTTAATAACATATAAATCGTTCAATGATAATTAAATTTTGAATTAATCAAAGAACAATTATAAGAAAATAATGTACTATTTATTCGCAGTAATTACACGGTTTAAGAATTTACTTTTACAAAACAAATATAGAGTATTATATCGGGAAATTAGTTTATATAAAGGTCAAATTGTACAAACCAATCATCTGCGAGAGCGAAAATCTGTACGGTTATAAAAATGTTTGAAATTTCACGTTTTAAATGACTTTTTAAGGATTTAGAGATACGTATATAACTGAAAAACAATTAAGATTTGATGAAGAATTGGCGGAGATATAAAGTTTTATAGAAATAGTTTTGGTAAAGATATTAAAAAATCAGAATATCTATAAGTAATAATTGTTAAAAAAATAGAATCACCGAAATCATATTTAGTACAAAATCAATAATGTAATGTATATAAGAAGCACATTACATTTAAAGAAATATAGTAAAAGAATTGTTTAAATATAATTGTAATTTTAACATAAATGCACACGTATTATATTAATTTATTATTTAGTATTTAATTTAGAAAATATGTAATCTTTAAATATTTTTATTATATGTAAAATAAATATTTAAATTAATTAGCTTACCATAATTATAGAAACGCATTATTAAAAATCATTCATTACTTTAAAGTTTAAAAATTAGGCGTTTCTTATATAAATTATATTATTTTATCTTGAATTAAGGTAAAGTTTTTAAAATTGACTTTAACATGAAAAAGTTAGTTTTTATAAATATCGAATTTAGAAATATATATATAATGCTATTATTTAAACAAATTTAATGGTGAAAATAAAAAAGCTCAAATTGAATTTTTAATTTTAAAATTACAAATAAACCATAACGATCTTAAGCTTTTATTTTAAAAAAATTAGCACTATAATATGCAATTTTACAAAACAAAACTAGAAAAATAAGATGTTTCAGAAATGCACAAATGATAGAAATTTAAAAATTGTTTAAAATTTATTAAAATAAATATATATTTGATAAATATGTCGAAATCTTTTCTGTTATAAAAAAGTATTGTAGTGATGCGAAATATTTTCATTCTCAAAACAATTATCGAACTAGAAAGAATTCCAATTATTTTTATTTTAATTAAATTCTTTAAGTTTTTCACAATTTTCTGAGAAATAATAAAATATTATAATTTAAAATAGATCCGATTCAAGAGACAAGTTGATTATACAAATTAGAAAGACTTTACAATAGTTACAAATATAAAATACATACATAACATTTTATAATTTCATATAGGTTTTGAATTTCTATCAATTTCCTTTGTTAAGACCCAATTAGCAATTGTTAGTAGTATTGCCCACCATGTTAAGTCCTAAAATACAAAAAAGCAGTATTCAGGTTATTATTTATGTTTGACATATTCTATTCTTTTAATATTGATGTTCAGTAAGAAATTTTAAATGATATATAAAAGTCAAGATAATATGCATAGAAATATACAAATTTTAATAATTAGAATTGCTTACGAAATTTTTGCTATCGTTTAGCAGCTATCTGCGTTCAATTTATTATATTATTTATGTTTGAATTTCATCAAGATATCATTGGTGAAAAAAAATTTAAAAAAGTTATTTATTTCGGAAAAAGAAAATTATTGATCGAATTAAGGTTATCACCCTTTATATAATTTATATTTTATTTATGTATGTCCGAGACTTTTATTTAATTCACTTTATCCTAAAGATTATTTATTACAATTAAAAAAATAATATAGTATATATTATATACAAAAAATTGTATTTTACAAAAATTGTCCAACTGTGGGATCAAATTAAAATTAAAATTTTCATAAAGTTAAGAATAATGAAATTTAAAATTGTATTAAATATATGCATTTTTGTGTTTATTCATTTCTTAAAATAAAAAATCTAAACATTTTAAGTATTAATCTACTAAATTGTAATCAAATTTTGTTACGAACGCACATAATTTGTTCATAAATATTTTGTCTAGGTTTTATTTAAAATAAAATTTAATAAGACAATTATTTAAAAATTATAATGTCTAAAATTTTATTATCTCTTAATACTATTATTTTGGCTTCAAAAAAATTAACACGTTACAGAAAACGCAACAAAATCAATTTTCCAATTTAAAAAATTTACCAATAAATATTGTGTTTACGAATAAATATATCTTTTTTATTTAAGAAACACGTATTATATTCTTAACGCAAAATGAAAAATATATGAAATGTCTTTTTTAAAGCCATTTTAATGTGTTTGAAGTGGTTTAGTTTAATATAAGTTATTCAGAGAGGGTTTTGGGCTCTTTAAATTATGTTTGTCGTAACTTGAAAGTAACGATAGGTTTTTAAAAATAATGGAAATAACAAAAATTAATTTTAGTAATTATTTAAATGTAATACCTTTTATATATTGAATCAATTTAGGTTTTTTGTTCATATTTTTGTTCATAATAATTGGAATTGAATAACGAAAATATTTAGACAGATTAGCAAAAACAGATATTTATGTTGTATTGCAGGTACTAAATCTACTAAAATCTGACAACAAATGTACATGTTGGGACATGTGATTTGTTTCATTTCTCCTATTATAAAATACAAATTTATTCCAGTAACTATAACGAACTACTCTCATTAGAAACAGTAATGAAGAGTATCATTTGTTGCTTAAACATATATACAATTAAGCTCATTTATGTGTTGCGCAATTAATCTTTAGTAAGAAGATAAATAGTATGGTGTGAACAATACTCTGGTTATATTAGTATAAACACACTACTAACAAGAGTCATAGTAAACCGATCACAAATTATCAGCAACAAATATCACTATGTTAACGACGTTTTTCAATAGATACACGGTATAGCTACATCGCATTCACACGGCGGAATATTTCTGAATAAGTAATCATATTAAAGTCGGTCAGGTTTGACAATTCCGAATGACAAAAATAATTGTAAAATGAACAGATTTTTTATCTTATGTAAAATGCATTGTGTTCCGAGACACGACAATAAACCGTTATTAGGGGTTTTCATTTGGCCGATTGTTACAAATATTCGTTTTTATCTTATAATGTTTTCAAACACTGTATACACACACACCACACACACACTTACATATATATGTATGATGTATGTTTAAATGTATAATTCATAAATGTATTCAAGTTTTTATTCTGTATTTGAACAATAGAAAATATTAAGTTTTCAATTCATTGGTTAGTCTATACAAAAGTACTCGTTTATATATACACTACCATAAATATTCATAGAGGTTTCAACAGAAAAAAATTACATATATATGTAAAAATATATCACAGTTTTCTTCTAATATTTGTTAGATTATATCGCTGATTTATTCTATTCTATAGTTAGATGAAGTCATTCGAAAATGACGGAGGGTCAAAATTTGTATAAGAATATATATTCAGGTTTAGGATGACAATAAGAAAGCCCAGCAGGGTAACGTACTTATATGTTGTATTATAATATATGAATAGCTATTTTATTCATTTGTAACTGAATCGTTTTATAATTACAATATAATATAATATGCTAATTAAAATTTTGCCACTTTTAAATGAAGTAATTTATTTGAACATGTTTTAAATAACAGTAAGATATTATAAATTATTTAGTGTTAAATCATCTATAACTTTTTTGTTGTGAAGTCAATAGCAGTTATGTATAGTTAGCACATACATGTATTGCATATTTGAAATTTGAAAATATTTGAAATTTGAAACAAACCCTCTCCTTTATTATATCATTTTTAATAAAAAAATATATTTATTTAAATTTGAAACGTACATATTTTAAATAACTAACACTGAATAAAATAAATGATAATATATTATGTTATAGATCAATATTATAAGCACATTCATAAAAATTAATCTGAGAAAATTCGTATGTTATATATATGAAAAAATGTTATTTTTTAATTTTATATTATTCAAGGGGATAAGAATATCTATAATTAAACTTATTTAATACATTTCCGATTGTCTGTATTATACTTTTAATATTAAACGTTTCATAATACTCTCAATGTAATTTTTTCATTAAATAATATACACTAGTTCATAGTTTTAATCGCAAAATATATGCTATTAAATATACAAATATTTAAATGCAAAAATAATAATTATACGGAATGTAATCAGAACAATAAATATACGATTATGAATTAATATATTTTTAATTTTTATTAAGTTTTTATATTCAATTTTAGGGTTTGAAAATCAAAAATTACAATAAACGTATAAATAAATTCAATTTTAATCTGAAAGAATAACAAATTTTTAATAATTTTAAAATTTATTTTTAATCTTAAAATTTTCAAGATCTGATAAACTACTCTTGCAAATTTTTTAACAAGATAGTTTCAAACATAATATAAAATAAAATGATAAATATATAAGTATTAATATTTATACATCTAATTTTATACGTATAATCGTTTATATTAATCTATCATTAAAAAAAAATTCTAAATCATTAAACAAAATTCCTAAACTATTTACCTAGGTATTATTTATCTAAAAACGTGTAGGTATTACATACTCATGAATTTGTGATATATATGTATGAAATACCCAAACAACTGAGTAAACCAAAAAACAATTTGGGTATGTATTACTGATATTATTAGGAAATCGAATAGTGACTGGCATCCAATTAATACTAATACAAAATCAATAAATCTAAAGATAGTCGTGAAACCAAAAACATTGATTATATAAATTTAATGCTAATATAATTATTATTCATTATGTAGTATAAAAATATATACAATATAATTGCTACAGAAACTGAAACAGAACAGAAACTATTATTCAATAAAGTTGTTAAAAAATAAAGTTAGCAATAAACTTGTTTGATAAAATATTTAATTACAAGAATTAAAAATATATTGCTAATAATAAAATATATCATACAATAATTTTATAAACGAACGAATGATTAACCAAAAAATTAAAATAAATATTCGAATTTTGTTTTCTCGGGTACAAGTTATAACTTTAAACATTATATAAATTAAAATATTACATCATATGGTGTATTATTTTAATTTGATTTTTTGTCATACGAAAAAACTTCTATTATCATACACGCCATATTGACTAGATGTAATAATTAGGTTAAAAGTAAACTATTGAAAAATATATAAATAGATTTATATATTTTAAATATCAGATGTTATATTGGTATTTTTCTTAAAAGTGATACTTTTTATTATATAAATTGTTATTTTTAATCAATATATTTGAATATATACTGTATATCCACAAAAATACATAAAACAATCAAAATGTATAAATAATTATTTGTAAAAGTCAAATAATGTAAGTAACATACTTTTATTTATTTTGTTTACATTATAAAATATAAATAGATTAACTTAATAAGATACTTCTGATTCTACATACTGAATAGTTCCGTTAAATTCATACATATTTATCTCCTTCAAGAAAAACATAAATATTATATCACTTTTTATTAAATTTTTAAAATAATATAAAACATAAATATCGTGAGAAATGAATACACGTATTATACAATTTTGAAAGGATCAAATGTATCTACAAGTATTACAATACTTTCTAAACACTTACATATAACAAGAACCTAGTAATAATATTTCATTTATACTCGGATATACAGTATATTTATAAACGTTCTCCAAAATTTTGACTGTTATATGAATCATTAACCAAAATTTTATTAAATTGTTCTAAAACTATATAGTTTTTCATATAAGTAATATATGACATAAATAACTTTATTATAAAATTTTTAAGAATAAATTATAATTATTCCAAGTCCGTAATAACAGTTTTTGTTAACGAGACGTTTTTTATAATAGATACAATATTGAACTATGTATTTTTGTTTAATAGCAGGTTCGTTATTATCATATTTTATTAGTTATAATATTTAAATAAAAAATTAATAACTAAAGATATCAAAAATAAATTGATTTTGTGTAATTTATTTTTATATATATTGAAATTAATTTAGTATATCAATCAAAAATATTACAACATGAAAATTATAAACCAGTCTAATAAATATAATTTTCCTGCATATCACTATTATGATCAAAAACTAAGGTCGACTTTCGGGGTGTATTCTACAAAATGAACGCATCCGGCGCGAATAACGAACGCCAGAAAGTGAACACAACTTCTTATCATGGACACCATTGCAACACTCGGACTGTCAAAGATAACGCGATCGCGGCGACAGCTGCCCCACCGACGACATCATCGTCACACTCGCGTCTTTCATGTCTCTTTTGACCCAGGTGGCGTAAACACCACGAAGTATCCAAGGGGAGGATTTCAGCTGTTATTTACAATTACGAACGAAAATTGTTGCTAGGGCGGCAGTTCGAGGGTTAAAGCAAACGAAGGTGAAAAAACCGTCCTTCATCTCCCACCACCTCAGGCAATTTTATACAGCTGAACGGATATAATTGTCGGTTCAATTCCGCAGTACCAAACAGCGATCAAATAATCCCGATTTTGTACGTTAATCGTTAAGCGGCTATATATAAGACGTTGAACGTGGTAAACTTTCACTCCCCCCTATATCCTTCGTGGTATATTATACACACACGCGTGCCTGTGTTCAAAACGAGGTTTGTTTGACTTGACGATTTTCACAAACAATTCGGACTCCGACGAATTAGACGTTAAAGATAAATGGATTACCAGAAAGCATAAATAATGATAGGCCACGATTACTTCATCTCCTATATAACGCTTGGCCACTGTATACGTAGTATACCTGTAAGAATTTACAGAAAAAACCGCAAGGTACAACCTGTGTGATTTATTGTCGTTTATCGTTATTATACCGTCGAGAATACATCAAATAAAAATAAATACCTCAATACCTCGTCGGTGTTACGCGGCTATTTGTAACAGTCGGTTTTATTCGCGACTATAACCACCAAAGTTAAGTAATGACTATCCAATTTTTGGAACTCGATTACGTATCTATATATATATGTGTGTGTACATGAAAACAAATTGTAATTAACGAAAACGGTTCGATATGAACACATGCCCGGGAATTTGTTACGCGATTGTTTTACTCTACCTTTCCCACTCTTATTAGCCATCGTCTGACCGCGATTATAATATGATGATCTAGTCTCGTGAAGGCCATCACCGCCGCCGCCCCTTGTGGTTTTCGGAAACAACACACGGCGACGAGACGGTGTAAAACGACACGCGAACGAGAAAATATGTAAGAGCCCGCGTGGATATACGTGTATATATATATAAACATTTGAAATAAAAATTAGTCGGACCTAACAAAACAAAACAAAAATACCTGTGACACCAAGTCGACCCACAAACACCGTCGCGACTATACGATGACGATGTTATCAGCGTGCATACATTAAGGCACCGGGCGGAATAGGTGACACGCGTCAACCATCGTCGGTCCGGGTTTTTCGTCGTCGTCGTTATTATTATTATTATTATTAGTAGTAGTAGCAGAAATAGTATTCGTTTGTTCCTGCTTTTTTTTTACTCTTTTCCCGTTTTTTACGTATGAAACGCGTGTAATAATAATAATAATAATAATAATGAATTCCTCGCGTTCAACGAACGATTGTTTATTTTTTTGCCGCGTATTCGACGTCCAGGTTTTATATAGACGTGAGCACACGAGCCGTGCCGGGTTATAATGGCGGGATGTGTATGTGTATGAATATGCGTATGTATATGTGCATGTATATGTATGTATGTGTATGTGTGTATTTGTATTTGTGTATATGTATGTTTAGTTATATGTAAATGTGTGTATGTGTGTTTATGTGTGCATGTGTATGTCTGTATAAGTATGTATGTGTGTGTGTGTGTGTGTGTGTGTGTGTGTGTGTGTGTGTGTGTGTGTGTGTGTGTGTGTGTGTGTGCGTGTGTGTGTGTGTGTGTGTGTGTGTGTGTGCGCGCGTG
>JAIPRN010002621.1:0-28536 GCA_025469175.1 Geopemphigus sp. TES_GeoC_2020 | reverse complement strand
ATGAGGAGCGACCAGGACGCCCGGCAGACGTGATTACCGAGGAAATCATTCAAAAAGTGCACGACATGATTCTCGCTGATCGACGAACGAAAGTGCGCGAAGTAGCAGAGGCCATAGGTGTGTCGACCGGAACGGCAAATAATATTTTACATGATAAGTTGGCGACGAAAAAATTGTCGGCCCGATGGGTGCCGCGATTGCTCACGGTGGACAACAAGTGGATGCGGCTGTTAACTTCGAAGCAGTGTTTGGAGCAATTTAAGCGAAACCCGAAGGAGTTTTTGCGTCGAGTTGTCGCCGTTGATGAAACCTGGATTCGTCATTACACACCAGAAACTAAGCAACGATCAAAACAATGGATTTCTCCCGGTGAATCTGCTCCAAAGAAGGCGAAGACGGTCCCATCGGCTGAAAAGGTCATGGCGACGATTTTTTTGGGATACAAACGGCGACATCCTCGTGGATTTTTTAGAAAAAGGAAGAACGATTACTGGACAATACTACAGTGAGTTATTGGACCGCTTCGACAAAAAATTGAAGAAGACGCGGCCGCATTTGGCGAAAAATTAGGTGCTGTTTCACCACGATAACGTACCAGTTGTCGCCGCCAAACTGCATGAATTATGTTATGAATTGCTGCCGCACCCCCGTATTCATCCGATCTGGCTCCCTGCGACTTTTTTTTGTTCCCTAACATGAAGAAATGGTTCGCGGGAAAAAAATTTAGCTCAAACGAGAAAGTCATCGCCGAGACAGAGGCGTATTTTGGAGAGTTCGACAAATCCTATTTTTTGGAGGGATTAAAAAATGGTAAGAACGTTGGGAGAAGTGTATCTTTCTGAAAGGGGATTATGTTGAAAAATAAAAAAAAAATTTTTCACAAAATCGTGTCTTCATTTATAACACGGGCACTTATTGAACCACCCTCGTATATATATATTTATATACGTGACCTGGTCTACGAAAAGAGGGCTTACGTTCGAAAACTAGTTTTCGAAAAAACGGCTGTTAAAAGTAAACAAACTCGGCTCGTCAGTTTAAAAAGTGAAAAATGATTTTTCGACACCTAAGCCCCCTTTTCGTAGACCAAGTCACATATGTAGAATCTTTTTAAAATACGATTTGTTACTTATCATCGGCGTATATATTATTTAGGCTAACTTCGTTGTTGTTGTTGTTATTAATATTATGTAATGTAACGCGCTGTTACGATTGAGTTATTGTAACTACGCATTGATCCCTTTCTCCGTCCTGTTGGTGGTTTATCGTTATTGTATCCATGATCCGAATTTACGTTATCGTTTCGATAATATTATTCGCACGAATCACATAATATCATGTTAAACGTCGACACTTCAGAATTACGTATAGAATGGGATTAATCAAATTCCAAGCGGTAAATAATAAAATTAACGTTATTACTACGTTTAATTAGAATCTAAAGTAAAATATTTTTTAAACGATAAATGTCGCGTTCGTATAGTTTTTTCTAAAAACTAAATAAATATCGATAAAAACAAAAATCGTTGAAATTTTAATCTTTAATTTGTGGATAATTATCCCCGATTATCCAAGATTATAATCTTCGAGCATCGGTAAACGTCTATGACGTTCGCAACGTACACCCACCCGATCAACTGACGACGAGCCACGTAATTTTCGAATAGTCCGTTCTAATTGTTATTCCACACGAACGAAACGGCGAATTTAGTTTTTTACTAAATCCAAGTCTCGAACTGTCGTAATGGACAACGCTTAATCGATGTATATAGACGTCGAGATTAAAAGCACGTGAGAGAGAATTAAGGACAACGTTAAGCAATTTTCAGGCCCGTTCGGAGCGGCCATAACAAAGTTCAAAATCGGCCACTGATTGTCGCAATAAATAAATTAGAACTCCGTAATATAACGTAACGTGTTGCTTGTTGTACACGCGGCTAATATAACATTTTTGCCTGTTTTAAACTTAAATGATAAATGTGTTCGCGTGTACGCTGCGCGAAACCAATACCAAAGGATATGTTTATTTTTTTTTTTATTAAGTTTCGTCACACTATTATACATCTATCCTTGTTCATAAGTCGTTAAAAACACGAATAATTACCGAACAATAACGATAATGAATTGTTAACTATATTCGTCGTATTTTTATTGGTTTTTACGTACTACACGTTAATATTCGATTATCGATGAAAAATGTACGTTAATTTTTGATAGTTTCGATTTTTCATTTGTTACGCCTAATTACGTTTAATAACTAAAAAGCCAATCGCTATCAAAATGTACTCTTTATGAACTTGTTGTCTTTCCAAGGCACATATTTACGTTATTCTTCGAAGAAACTATTAAAAATTCGCGTATTCTAATTTGATATTGAGCTTCTCGTCGTATGACTAATTTATAGTAACTAAACATAAATAACATTATACGTTTGAGCGGACAATTTTTTTCTGATACTTAACAGAAAATTATATATAAGAGACGGTTTTTGCGTTCGCTGTTTCAATAAATAACGGTGTATATACGTACGTAACAGGACCGTAGCTAGGCACTAATAGTGAGACGACATTTGCCGAGGGTGCGATTTCGACGAAAGGCGGTCTTATCATTCTGCGATGATAATTTACAAAATACAACATAAAATCGGTCGTAAAATGTTTACGAGCAGAGCCAGTGGTAGGGGCACGATCGGTCCCGGTATGAAATATTATAACGCGTTAGTACTCCGAATCTGAAGCCCGTCGCGTTAGAAATCAGAATATTCGTTCGTAATACGACGATATGGTGTCGATAATTTGAGTGCAATTGACGTAAACGATAAAATATTTCGCTTTTTACAATTACATCGTAACGTGAAAACGCCATAAATATTCAACGTTTATACTTAAAATATAAAACGCTTAAGGTATAATACGAGTACGTCGTTTAATTGTATATACGTATGTATTATAAAAATCGAAATACATAACGTAATTGAAATACGAATTTAGTTCGAGTAGACGTTTGCAAAAATTGGCCCAAACGTTTGCCAATCGTACGACGTTTATGAACATGAAAACTATTAAACGTTACTGAATACTTTTACTAAAGTTTCCTATTTGTAAACCGAATTTTTTTTTCATTTTTCGACGCCGTCCCGACTTAATAAATTTATTATTTTTAGTTCGTCGTGAAACCCGTTAGATATCCGTGGAAACGGTAATTATATATTGCGTGGAACGCAAAGCGCGTCTAATTGCCGGATAGATAATCAATAATTTTCCTAAAAAATAACGGCGATCGTTACGGAATTTATCGAAAATCAAAAGCGTGTGAATATAATAGGAGGAGTAGTTATTAATAGGTCATTCGTTAAGAGCGCTGAACACTCTTTGTTATAAAGCTTCCACGCTTATAACGAATAAATTAATTTTCGATTTGCCGAATGACAAGTACCAATCATGCAAAGTGGGTACTCGACTATTATACAAAATGTATTTACATATTCCCGGTTACCTTGACGATAAAAAACGCGCGACATCCTCTAAAAATAATTCGCGCGTAAACCTCTATTTCGAAACCGCGTAAACCATTTTCTATCCGTCAATTGGGTGGCAACTATAGGATTAACCGTTTTTTTTTTTTTTTTTTGGTCGACTATACAATTTAAGAAGCAATTTATCGGTACGAAAATGTACGGTCCATCTGACCTCGGAAGGCAATTAGTAATACGCCCCGTTATGTATTACTAAGTCAAAGATTTATAGTCGATAAGTAAATGACAAAATACGCGTTTTATTTTTATAAAAAATTTGCGAAATAATTAATACATTTTTTTACGTACGAATCAAAAATGAATAATACACGTATATATATATATATATAGTAATAGTAATATGGAAATATTACTGACCGTAATTTGAAATTTTCTTACTTTTCATACGTTATGTTCATATGTTGCTTTAAATTGTCAACAGCGAATGATCGGTGATTGAAACGTAGAATGAAAATATACACTGAGTAAAACATTTTTTCCGTTTACATCGCATGACGTTACTGGGACAAATTTAAACGACTCAATTTGTCTCGAACAGTATTTACGTTTTCCGTTTACTCCCTCGTCGTATTCGCCATTTTTAAATTTGTAAAAGGTTCGCGATGCACACCAAATAAATTCGCGGCGTATAAAACGATAATTAACGGACGTTGGTTAAAACAAATACGATTAAACCTCAGATTTTCGAAAAAATTTAAAAGCCACTAACACGCGTTATCCGTAATTCGTTAAAAATACGCGAAAAAATCGTCCTATTCAATTCGGAATAAGCCGAATTTCGGACATCGCTAACGACATAACCAATTCGAAAGAAAAATGTAATGATACGCACGCGTGTCATAATTTAGTTTATTTCGTGTAAAAAAATACCGCAGACAAATATTTTAAGATTTTTTTAATAAAACGAACTGTACCTTGATCTTTTTGGAATACCGACTATATGGGAGAAATCGCACTTAAGAAAAAAAACAATAAAATGTAAATACACATCACAGACGCCGAACGTACGAGTCAGGAATTCGTGAAATCACCCGACCACACACGGCTCGAACGAATAAAATGGGATAAAATCGAATACTTTCACAAACTCATAATTTAAAGGGAGCAACGGATTATCCAAGAAACTGGAGAAATCGTACTTATAACACGTTTGAAAACAAGCGACTAATTAACGATGAAGCAGAAATTGTCGGACAGAAAGGGATAAAATTGAATACTTTCACAAACCCATACTAATAGTCTAAAGAACCTACCCGGAAACCACCAAAGAATTGAACCCAAAGATACAACTACCACGGTCTACGTCACACGCGCCGCAACACCAAACGTGCCAACTTCTATGGGGTTGGGTCACCCCACGAAAAAGAAGAGTCGGCACAAGCAGTCGGTCGAGCAGAGGAGGCTCTTCCGCCCGGCAAAGAGGAGACTCTTCTCCTCGGCCGGGCAGAAAAAAATCGCTTGCAACACAGAGGGGAGTCACACGTCTACTCGTACGTTACAGAGGGAAGTCTCTCCAGAAGAGGAGTCTCTCGTCCCGTCGAGCAGCGGAGGGAAGTCTCTCATCAGCGCAAGTTCAGTACATTTGACGACGTTCCAGCGGCGAGCGTCGGCCATTTTCATTAAGTCGGTATTCTGAAGGACAAACGTTATTACCAACATACTCGCGTTTCGGTTATTTCAACATTTGTCGGTGAATTCGGGAAGCGAAGGCACACCGACCCAACCTTTTTCCTCAAACCTCTGCACAACCTCTAGTGTCTCTAGACCAAAGAAGTCGAACACTGTCGGCAGGGTGAAAAATTACTATTCTGTTTGGCTAACATTCGTTATCGATTGTATTCGAGTATATTGACTAATATTCCAATATAACGCTTCGTAATTACGTTCCCGAATAATTTTCGTATTCACCACCTGGAACAAATTATTTGTAACAATAACTCGTTGAACTTCCCCGATCACCCATATCCCTCGATCCTTATTTTTATTTTATTCTATTTTATTTCTTCGTTCTCCGAGTTATTACAAAAACAAACCTTCGAACGCGTAAAAATCTTAGTCGTCATATATATTATACGCTCGCGGCGTAATGAGAATACGCTGTATACGCTTTTCGGGATCCATAAAAGGTAAGGTAATCGTTACGCTTGAACAAAGTTAATCGGTTTCGGAAAAAACGCGAACGATCGTTCTTACTCGTCGAACATACATATATATATATATATATTCGTATGACCAAATTTACTTGTCTTTGGGTAGATTTATTATCGACGTTGACCGTATTTTGCAAGGTTACAACGTGATACGATGGTGTATTTATGGTACCCCGTTTTGCGAGGGTTTCTCCGAAACGCCGTCAAATCAATTCAAATTTCGTCGTAATATACCGTACGACTGTACTTAATGATCGATAATGAACAAAATTGTCGAATTACGCTAGATTACCACTTCGTTAATAAAATATACGCGAGAACGAACATTACGACACACGACGCTCCGCTAAAGAACGCTCCGTTCCCTGGTCGCTACGTGACTGACTGATCGCCGTGACCGTGCAGGCCTTTTCACGTTCGTATTTGGCCGTCGATATCCGCCGACCAGGCGGATTCTTTAGGCTCCCGCGGTCACGTAGGCAATAACCGTCCTAAATTGCTTACGCACGTATATAACTTACATTGCCCGGAGTACGGCACCGGTACGACCGTATTACAACGAATGCGCGAGCAAATCTCGTACTCGCCCGATAGTAGTAAATAGTTAGTAAAAAGTACTCTGCCCGATAACATACGACTCGGGTATTATGAACATCCGTTATTCTCCGCGATAAAATTTACATTCAAAACGCGTAATTAAATATTTTCGACGAAAACCCAAAATAAAAAAAAAAAAGAAACACTTTTGAACGTTGTAAAACTGTTTAAAACGTCGTCGTTTCGTTACAATTACTTACGACGAACGAAAAATAATAACGTTCAACTCGGGTATTTCGACTGAAAGCGGATTTAAAAATTGAACGCGCGATCTCGTGTTGTTTTTATAATCGTTTGCGTTTTTAGCGTTCCAAACTACACGGAACGTAGTTTACGTTTCGCCGTAAAATTGTTCGTTTCGACGTACCGAATTTGCGAAATACGGGAATCGAATATTGCGATTACGGACGAACCGTTCGATATTACGCGCTATTTATACGCGAATGCGAACGGCGAATTACGCTTCGGAAATGGTACAGGACCGGAGTACACCGTCCGTCTGTTGGAACACAAACCGAACCGGCGTAACATAAGCGGCCGACTTTTTTTCGAGCGCGCGCGCGTATTTATTCGTTTATAGTGACGTTCGTTGGACAGCACGCGAATATAACGACGAGCGTGGTGCAAACGTTACTGCGCGCGTATTAGACGATGGCGGGAGTACGAGAATCTTCGGGCCGGTCTATAACGGCGGCGACGACGCGTCGCGGACGAACCAAAAACAACGCGGAAACGGTCGTGATCGACGAAATCTTTTACGCGTTTTACGCGCTTGCCCGGTTTAACACCTGTTCCGGCCGGCAGGTTCCCCCGGCGATATCTTCGTGTACCTACGGAACGGTACGACGCGGAGGTTAGTATATTTATAATCCAATCGCCCGCCCGTTCGCGACGATAACGATCCGATCTGTTCGTATTATTTACCTCTCGTTAAGCGTAAAAAACCGCCCGACCGTTTTTCAAATACCGCGCGACGATTTCCGCTCCTCTAACCGACCGAAATGCGTCGCGAAATTATTTTCGGAAAGTTCGATGTTCGCTTTACGCTCGACGTATACCTATTATTATTATGGTGTGTGTGTGTGTACATACGTATTTATATTTTCCGAAAATAAAACACGGCCGCTATTTCGGTCCTCTAAACGTACCGAATTTATTAATTCCATTTTCGAACCGACTACGTATATACACATAAATATATATATAGGGTCTTTCAATAGGGACGCTCGATCTTTGATCGGCTATATCGGGAATGTCGTTAATGCCTTATCTGTCTAATGTGTTGCGAATTGTTCAGTACTGTATGGCAAATCACCGTGAACGGTAATAGTGTTGAACAACGTGCGCGTATAATTACGTTTTATTATCAAAATCAGGGCGTTACGTGATTTTTATCCTCGACACAACCGTCCTGCTGAGTCGACTATTCGACGTTTGGTAGCCAAATTCGAGTCAACCGGTTCAATAAATCGTCAGCTAACACCCATACGTCACCGAAATGCAAGGTCCATTGAGACATCGCTGCTGTGCGTGATAGTGTACGGAAAAACCCAAGGCGGTCCATTTCTCGTGATAAAAATCGCGTAATGCCCGAATTGTTTCACTAATGGAGCACCGACTAATGAGCATTAACGACATTCCCGATATAACCGATCAAAGATCGAGCGTCCCTATTGGTAAAGACCCTATTTATATCGCGATGGGAGTTGGTTAGAAACGTAATTTTAATAAGTATAACGACGACGTACGTGCGCCCGGACTTTCGGCAAAAATTCGTTATCCCCGAGGAGTGTTCAAATCAATGTGAACGAACTGCGCTAAAATCCCAAATATCTCGTAACCGACGATTTACGTATATACTTTTTTTTATCGGTACATTACGATCGTTTGGAACCGACGAAAATAATAATCGGTCGCTCCATTTAATAATACGTCAATGGCGCGCGTATGGTTTTTTCCGTCCAGCAACCGATCGACGACGGACGAAAATTGACTTTCGATTACGACCGTCCGAAACATAAACCTCCGCTTCGATCGTAAATCATAAATGTCTATACTACGCGTAACGTACGCAATTTTTAAAAACCTACGATAAAACTTATACGCGTTTTTATATCGTAAACGGTAATTCCAGAATTACACGGTCGGTCCCTCGATTAAACTTTAATGTTACTCGTTGTTCAACATTCGAAACGACAATTTCGTATCGAACCTTATTTATATTTCGATTCGCTAAAAAACAAAATTATCGATATTAAATTAACGTTTATAAAGTTATACGTTTTATTTATACATTTTTTTTTTGGGTTTTCGTTTTTTTTAATTTTTCACTTCCAAAATAATTCGTTTCTTTAAATTTGTATAAGCCAACTACTAAATTCGTAATATTTAATAAGTCTTTAACTGCATCCTAAACCTCGCCTATAGGTAGATCTATTTCCGGTGGTTATCGCGAAAAAGTCCTCGTTAAAATAGAATTTGATTCGGAATATGAATTAGTAAATAAAAAACGCGTTACGCGCGTACTTTTTTTTTATACGCGTGGACAAATTAAGAAAATTCGAATTTCGCTCGTGGTCGGTAAAATTATTTGATAGGCGCTATATGAAAAAAAAAACGAAAGTTCGTTAAGTCCGATTATTTATATCCGCTGAAACTCCTTGTAAACCAAAATACTCGACATTATATAACACGTCCGTTGAAACGACGATGCATTTATTGTATCCACTCGGTCCTTGTGAAACGTACGTTTGTTACTCCCTTTTTGCCATACAATCGCTGACCGCGGTACAGTCGACAGGTATTGTGCCGTGTATTCAAGAATTCAAGTACGTCGAGTTTTAGAAAGGTCGCGTCGTCGAACATTCCGGTCCTTTAGAATCGTTACGTTTTAAAAATATTCGATAAACGATCAATTCGACGATTTCCGATCAAATACTAAAAATACGAAATTGAAACGTTTTCGTTCGTATCGCCGAAAGAATCCCTAATATAATTACATACGTTTACCATGGTCGAACATCATAATTTTCGTTTGAAATTCGTATCGCATCCAGAACAGAATTAACGCGATCCGAGTTTAATAATAATACAAAACGCCTTTCCCGTTGACTGATAACGATTAAATCTAAATTCAAAACGCGAATTACGAACGCCGACTTTTAAAAATTCGTCCACTCTATACAACAATACGGATTAGGTATATACTCGAAACGACGTTGCTCGTCGTTCGCGCGCGTTTCTTTTTTTGGAACGAAGTTCCTAATGCCGGGTTCAGTGTGGGTACCAGGTCGAGAAAAAATGTCGTAACGTTACGAAAAAGCGTTATGAAATCGCGTCATAAAATAGCGAAAGAGAATGAGAGAAAGAAGGAGACCGATAACTGGCTCCATCTCTCTCATTCTCACGCGCTATAAGACTGCATGAGACTATTATATACGGGCTCATTTTCCCTCTTCTTTTGCTCACTATAGTCGAATATGGGTATGATATATATCTACATGAGCAATAGATGCTCCACTCTACATAGGGGCCGTCGCTCGGACATATATACATATATAAACATATACTACCGACTATGTATGTATAAATATACACGAATAGATATGCCGCGCCATGCGGGGGACGAGTGGGTAGAAAGTATAGGTATATACGAGCCACGGCGTCAGCATATATATTATACCACGCTGTTTTGGCGCAGCGCGGCCCATCTATACATTGTGTATGTACATTTAGGATATTCCTGCATTATCCGTACGTGACACCGTAATCAATACAAGGTAATTATTAGTATTTTATTCGTTTAACCGTCAGAGAAAAACAAATAGCGTAATAAAATGTTACAATTGTTCGGAATCGACTCCGAAATTATTTTACGACAACAAAACCTCAAAAAAAAAAAAAAATGAAAAACCGCGATATCTCGAAGGGAAAGCGAGATAGGCCAATAATAACAATTTTCACGGACATCCTAAAGGGGAACGAAATCGTCGAGAGAGGTCTTGGTTGACGTTACAACATAACCTCAATATAACTTATTTGACGCGATATCTTTATAAAATTAATGTTAAAAATTGTGAAAAAATTATAGAATAATTAGGAAATTATTATAAACATTTAGAATCTATTCACAAATCAATATACGGAATTAAAATATGTAATACACAATTTTTTGTACGATTTACACAATCTTTAAAAAAACAATAAATAAATATATGTCGCGAATAAATTTATGAATATAGTTATTTATTGCATCAATAATCAAATTTAAAGAGAGGGATGGGTGGAGAGAATGAGAGCCGGGCACGTTAATGATTAATTATGCCAACCCTGCATACGAAAGGGACTTCGTTCCAAACGCATGTCCCGCGACAGGTTCGTGTTTTTTTTTTTTATGTTTTCCGACGTCTCTATCGACGATCGGCGACTACTTCGCGTCGCGATTAAATTAAAAGGTACATCGGGTTTTCCTTCGAATTTTATTTCTAAAGGATAATCTTTTTAACGCTCGGTGACAACTTGACTATTCTAAAACTCGCTCCGTATTCGGTCCCGGTTGTATTAAACCCGCGATCGACATAATATTTCGGTAAAAGGTTGCCGAATGTCGGTTCGAACGGAGAACGTATAAAATGATGATAATAATAATAATAATACAATAACGCCAGTTCGTACAGGGGAAAAATGTTTTGGGAATTGTCCAAACAGCCTCCTACAGTTTTGTGTGTTTTACCGCTTATAGGTACGTATACATAATCCACGTGAACTGACTACAATATTGTATGGTCCAAATACGACACGACGGCGGTAAATAATATTCCCCACGCACTTTTATAAACGCGCGACGTGTTCGTCTCCCGCTAAATTTGTCCGGAAATGTGTTCCATAAATACCTAAAATTATAAGACTAAAATTATTACAGAAAAACGTTTCGCGTTATCGGTAACGTTGTTATACCAAAATAAATTGGAGACAACGACCATTATTTCGGTGTATAATCGTAATAATCGACCATACGCGTTCGTTGTTGGTCGTTTTGTATAAAATCGCGATTTCACGATGGATGGGGCGACGCGCGTGTATTAAATTTTGTTTCAAAATTGGCAAAAATGCCGCGGAAACTTTTAAACCGATTAAATTGACTATTGGAGATGTTTCACTGAACCGTCGCGTAACTTTTGACTGGTTCAAACGTTTTAAAGAAGGTCGGATATCCGTTGAAGATGACCATCGATGTCCTGGACGTCCATCAACATCAAAAACAAACGGTACCGTTACTCTTGTTCGAAACAGAATTGGACACGACCGACGATTAACCGTCAGAGAAGTAGCCAATGAAGTTGACATACCAATTGGTCGTTCGATTTCATCGGATGAGTTGGGTGTGAAAAGAGTGTCCGCGAAATTAGTGCCAAAATTGTTAACCGAGATGCAAATGGAACATCGCGTTGAAGCGTGTTTGGAACCAAAAAAACGGGTTTCTAATTACCCAAGTTATATAAAATCAATTATCACGGGTGTTGAAACATGGGTGTATGGATACGATCCCGAAACCAAAGTTCAATTATCGCGATGGAAGACCGCAAATTCACCTCGTCCAAAAAAAATGTCGTCAGGTCCGGTCAAACATCAACGCGACGATCGTTGTTTTTTTTTATTAAGTCCATTATGAGTTTGTACCAACGGGTATCAACGGTAAATCAAGTGTTTTATAAACAAGTACTAGAAATATTAGGAGAGAAATTAAGCCGTAAAAAGCCAAAAGCGTGGAAATCAACGTCGTGGTTTTTGCACCGTGACGATGCACCGGCGCATTCAGCACATTCCATACGCGAATTGTTGGCATCTAAAAATATACCGGAGATTCGACTATCCATAACGCGACACAAAAGCTAAAGGTTCGAAAATCGCGATTGTGTACGAAATAATCAATTTTGAACGCGTATTGTCAATGACTGATTTGAGATAATGATTATTATTATATACTTATCTCTAGTTTATTTCGATATAACAACATTACCGATAACATTGGACGTTTTTCCGTAATAATCGTAGTCCGAGTATTTATTGAACACATCACGTATAACTATTACGTTTCGCGTCGAAATGTTATCGCCCGCACGCGCGCGTTAACGCCCAGAAAATAATTATTACGAATTTGATTTTCGGTAACCGTTATTTGGAACTACGGATTTAACGACCGTCGCGATATAAATATTACGGACATGTACACGAGGTACGCGTAAATAAAAAATTGTTTTTGTTTTCGAATTTTTACTCGTTAACGCATACTTATTTTTAAAATGTCGAATTCTTATCGACGTAACCGAATAACGGATATTTAAGAGGGGTCCGACGATGGCGGGGTAGCGTGTAATTCAAAAAATCAAAACAGCGAAATAGTAAAGGACGCTCTATTCTATATTCGAAAAGCCAAGTAACGGTCAAAATGACGCGGACATATACAAGCGCGGAATAGCGTTTAAAATTATTCGACGTAATTGTGAACGCGGCGAAGACGCCGTCGTCTATCAGCCGGTTCCATCGAACCGAAAATGTTATTTGTAAACGGATAGGAGACGACGGGGTGGTTGCGACTTTAATCGCGTTCGATATTCCCGAGTAAAAATGTAAACGCCGTAACGTTCAATTTTACCCGTCACTCCGTTCATTGACCCGAGTTTATGGTTGTTTAGAACGATGAGGTACCGACCTACTCGATGCGGACCTTGTCACTATTTTGTCAGCCACGGACAAGGAAGACATCATCAGCGAAAGATATGCTCAACCTTACCGGTCCCGACTAATCAAAATAAGAGCCGGGTCAGAACTCTTGGTCGGACCGCTCTCCACATTAGCCCTTTCCAACATGGGTGACCGTGCTTGTGACCTAGGTCACCGTTGGCATAATACTAAGTGTCTAAGCTCAAGCCCCCTGACCACGACAAGGTGAGTTCCACGAGGAGGACCTAACGAATATAAATTACTCCGGTGTGCAGGCGCAGGTCATGTGTGGAGATCGAACGGCATTCCGACGCGAATGAAAGTAAAATGAAAATCGATCCGGCACGTCCAGGAAACAATGGGCGGACCATGGCGCAGACAGGGATAAGTAGGAAAAATGTAATCGAGACAGCGAACGAGTCCTGCGAGCACCGTAAAAACTCTAGCTAGATAGATAGGTGCGACTTTTTCCAAAAATAAAGAGAACGCTTAAAGGGCCGTCGTTTTACAAATTCTTTGATACATTTTTTTTTTTTAATAGCGGAAAAAAATAGCCGAGCCCATAAACACACGTCTAACCTTAGCGGCTACCGCTTAAGAAGTAATAGACGAATATAGCTGAAAATTGTATCACACTTCATGGGCATGTGTACCGGCACAATAAAGAAAGTGTGCGACAATCAGTCTCTCCAAACCCGCGAAATTTAACAATTTTCCGTTACTTTTTTGTGAACACAACCTATTCGTATACGTACGATTCACTAAACGCTAATTATTCGTTACACGTGATTTGCGATCGAACAATAGCTGCGTCACCGTTACATACAGTCGACATGAAATACGCGTTCGCCGAATAACAGGTCGCGGCGCACGTGCCGAGGACCGCGAAATTTCGGTACGTAATCGTTATAGAAGAGAACATTACACCGCCGACGATTGTTAGAATTCGGTCGCAAAGTCGTCGCGTTCGGCCGGTTCACGCAACTTTACCAATCGCCTAATGATTACGAACGATGAACGTCTGAATCGTATCGTTTTTCCGTGGAAATTCATTTTCGCTGAATATTATATTATATTCCAATATTCGGATCGAGTTGATTAAGTCGTCGTCGTCGGCCAAGGATTTATCGAGCGTTTTATTTAGTACTCGTGTCGATTATATATATATATATATCGACGTACCAGAGCTCTTCGTACGATGTTTACCCTCGTTCGCCGTAACGGTCACAATATTAATCGAACCGCTAACTTATTGCGCGTTACGGAGAAACGCTAGTTGTAGGCGAATATAAGCGGGAACACGAACGAAAACCAATTACATAATTTATTGCCCGATCGCGCGTTCATCAAACCGATACCAAGCGGTACTTATATATTTCGAACGTACGTATATAGTGTAGACAGCCGGTACGTTTAGGTAAACTAGAAAATACCCGTTTTTTTTTTTTTAATACGGTTCAAAGAAATACACGAAAAATTTCGGGAAAATTAATCCGCCCTTGGTTACTCGACAGCGATCATTTTCCCGCGTGCCCCGTATTCGGATTTATTCGCCAATTACTTAGTAGTAACCGCCGTCGTTTGCGAGCATCGACGTAATTGAGGACCTGCGGACCGTGTATCACGAGCGAACCTTCAACAAGGGCTCTTCTACCTTTCAGTTTTATAAAATTAAAAAAAAAACTTAAAGAACCGAATATTTTTAAATATTTAACATACCGTCGTTAATCCTCTCGTATTCCGATTTCGTCCGACGAGATTTGACAAGGTCGAAATACGATTTACAACCGCACGCGAATCAATGCCGTATTTAGACCCGAATTTCGGGGATTTTTAAATAAATAAATCGGACGACTTTAACGAAACAAGACGCGTTATAAACTTTGATAGATTATTCATTTTTAACGGACACGTTATAGTATAACGTGTATTGAAGTTTAAAAATATTTTAGTTTTTCGTTATTATTGACTAAAAGTATGTTTCGTAAAAAATTAATTTTCCGAAAAATTTTCGAGGTTTTATTCCCCCCGTTAGCACGCCACTGGTGCACGGAGTTACACCGGCGACGTTGACCACTAACGACCCGTAAACCGGACGCTACCACGCAAACCGCGACTTAAATACGCGGTTTCCGATTTTACCAACGCGGAACGACGCCACCGCGGACACGAACGCTTCCCACGGTTCTTTTACGTCGCCCGTAGTACACGGTGGCCACGGTAAACAGAACGACACTAAAGAGGGCTACCGTCGCCGCGTAAGTTTACGTAATTATCGACAATATAACCGGATAGGTTCCCGCGTCGATTGCTCGTAGCGCAGTACATCGTCGCAATCGTTAAGTCGTAACGACACTGTCGGCGGTCCCTTGCGTCGACGTCTGTTATTCGGAGGTACATAAAAGCCCATCACCGGACTATCAGCGAAACCCGTCGTCCGCGTCCGTTATTTAGGGGTGGTCCGGTGTATTCGTAGAGTTAATTTCACCATAAGCGTTTTTAATACGAATCGCCGAATAAAACGCGCTTTGATCGGACAATTGTATATACACGTATATAACACGGATACACTCGAAGTTTTTTTGATTAAATAAAAAAAATTATTAATTTACAAAATGATAAGCTATACCTAATTGAAATATTTATTACGGGTTAGGAAACCGTACATAACGCAGCGATCGTAACACTCGAACGGTTTTCGACAAACAACGTAGATACGTTTATACGAACGTCCTAATAACGCATTATTACAAGTAGTGTATAATTAGAACCACTGACTACAGTAACGCTTAATTGGTAGATAGTTAGCGACGCCGCCGTACGAAAAGTAACCGGGTAAATGTGTAGTCTAACGATTATAATATTCGTGCGTCCTGTCGTTCGTCGATAAAGTTCTACCATAATAAGTAGGGTTAATTATTTTTATTTATCGTAAGATCCGTCCAGCTTTTTTCGATTAGAGTCTGAAGGGCGGGTTAAAAACATTATTAGAGCTTAAACGGACTTAGCCGTATGTGCTCACGACCGATATAAATATATATAATGCGCGTAACATCAGAACAATGTAATGATAAAGTGGATGATAATCTACTATTCACTAAGTACGTACGAGTATATATTATAATACATAATATACATACACACACACACACACGTGTATATATATATTATCGATGGAATATACCGTGATAACTCGTATGCCGATCGGTCCAACGATTGCTTTATCGTATTAAATAAATCATGTACCGTTTAAAATTGTGTACGACCGAAGCGTTTACTAAAGCGACGTGTAAAAAAAATCTAAAAATCCCCGCGGCCTGATAATTTGTTTATTAAACGAAAAATCACGAAATACGCTCCATTCACGACTATACAACAAATGGACTTGGATAAAACATTTCTAACGGAGCGTTCGTATTATCCAGTATTTTATGGGGCCGCGCGATATTTGTTGAAAGATTTTTTTATACTTCCCACCTCCTCCCGGCAATTAATTTTTTTTACCATCCACGATATCGTTACGCGAACTTAAGGTAAAATAAAACTGACGACAACCGAAATTATCGTAAAATAATAACGTCACTCAACTATCGGGTTTTTGATAAATATCGGGAACTCTGCTAAAACAACGCTTGAGTCAATTCCTCAGGTTATTATTCAAACGAAACTGAAAAATACAGTGGTAATAACTCTATATTTGGAGTCATTTACTTGTGTTAAAATTAGTGATTCTACATTTTATATCTAATATGGAATACATTAAATGGAAAGAAAATCAGCTAACTAATGAAACATCTAATTATTTACTTTTCTTCATTATTAAAAATTGAAATTGATTCTACTGTGTTAATTTTGTCAATTTCACATCCTGAATGTTTACATAAAGTGCGAATTACTAAAATAATGTTATATTCTCAAATAGTAATTAATATAATTTCATTAATTAAAAATTAGCGAGTTATGGCATAATTTATTATTACTATAATTTTAAATGAAAATGATAAATTATATGCTATGGCTTACGAGAATTTCAATCTTAACATTTCACTCTTTGGTTACTTAAGTTGCCATTTTATAATCACTTAATAGTATTTAAATACAGATTAGGTATTATTAAGTTATAACATATATGGTAAACTAAAAATGCAAGAGTTACATTTAAAAAAATTAATCAAAATGTCAAAATATTGTAATTTTTTTTGCCAGAAAATATTTTACAAAATATTATTCTCTTCAAATTCGTAATAAGCGTTATAAGTTCAAATTTAATCCAACCACGACATGAGAACTACGTATCATAATTTTGCTTTATTGTTTGTTAAGAAGATATTACAAAAGTATAGCATAATTTCAAAAATAATACTTATTAATGTAAAACAAGGTTTTTAAACATTTAATTTAATCATTTGTCAAGAAAATCTATTTAATTATTTTACTTGATCTATGATTATAATCAACAAAAACACAAAATCATTACAAAATAACATTATGAAACAATATTATAATAATGAAAATATTTGCTTACAAATTATTACAAAGTTATAATAACCATTAAAAATAAGTTAAAAACTTAACTTTAATAAATATTACGCCAATAGTTTAGTATCTTAATTTTAAGATAACAAGTAACAGTTAGATTTCATATTTAATACTTTATATGTCGAAATTAAATTAATTTTTCTAGCAATTAATTACTTCTTTTTCAAAAATCAGTTACTCTCAAAATTTCATTATTGATTACATATATTTTTAAAATATTTTAAAACAAATTAATTAAAAGAAAAAAAATTAATGTATTCACAGTTGAAAATATTATCCTAAAGCTTATAAATAAAGAAATATGTTTTCAAAAATACATTAATAAAATCTAAATAATAAATGAAATTGATTTTAAAGTAAAAGAAAAATATAATATATGACAAATTTATCTTTTTAAATAATTAAATAATAAATATGTATACATTATACTAATCATCTATATAAATAAAATTACCCAATATCAATATTAACGTAGACTAAATAATTCTGGCACTTGCTAATTGGAAGTCACTGAACATAAAACCAAATTTTATTTACTTGATTTGTTTAATGTTTTCTTACTAAACATATACCAAAACTAATTTAAGTAAATATAATACTTTCAAACTTAATAAAATATCATACCTTTTATAGATCATTAAACTTAATAGGGGATAAAGTATTCCTTCCTGCATTAAAACTGCATAAGTTTATCAAAATATTGATAAGTTTCTTATCAATTTCATTAAGTTTTAAAATCAGTTTTGGTTCTTCAGAAACTTTTAAAATTAAATTATCAATTGCTGGACGCAAAGAAACAATAGCAGCAGCAACCTTGACATCCATTTTTAAATATATCCTACAAAAATAAATATTTATTTTAATACGTGTTTTTGAGTTCTATAAAATAATTTAATACTACAAACCAATTATCCAATACAATTAAATGTTCAACATATTCAACTTTACGAGCGCCAAACAATAAGAGATGAATAGGACTTACCATAGTTGAATTTAAGCACATTATATTTATCTAAAAAAAAAATAATAATTATTCATAATGTTACACATAATTATAATAATATAAGCTCATTCATTGATATTCTATCACTTATAATATTTAACCTTTAATATTTAAAATATAGAAAAATGTTATTGAATAAGTAAAATTATTTTCTGCTTACTTGTTTTTCAAATACAAAGAATGGTAATTTAAATCTATCTTCCGATTTTATTCTAGGACAGTTGACAGAACTTTTACTTACAATAGCATACTCCTGGACTTTTAAATTAACCTGCACAATTTATAAATACTACATTTTTATAAAATACATACATTTCTTAAAAAAAAAACTAAATAAAAATACAAACATTACAGATATATTGGATATAAGGAGTTATTAATTTGAATGTTGCGTATTCAAACTATTAAGTAATATTATGTAGACTCCCTAATAGTAATTTGCATTATAATCAAATACAATAATATTTATATATATATCTTTTACAATATTATTTACTCTGTAATTAATGTAAAAATGCTTTACCATGGGACGTATATTAATATATAATTATTTAAATTATATTTTTGCGATATATTTTTTTTTGTACTAGTAATGAAACTAAAAAATGTTTTATTTTACATAAATATGAATGAATATGGCACCCATTAATTTAAATAAACATGTTCGAAACATATTACGTCAAAATGATTATTGCATTATATAATATTACAATATAAATATTAGTGTTGATAGTATTAAAATTATATTAACATTCGTAAAAGAAATTTTAAATATTATTAATCTTTATCTTTTATTTGTCAAAAAATTTAAATTTAAATAAAAAAAATATTTTCAAAATATACCTAATTGTATAATAATAAATGATTTATGTAAACAAGAATGATACAACAATTAACGCTATAAAGACTTGAAATGGCAAACATATTAATAGCACATTATCATAGCTCAGATTTTTAACTTATAAGTTAAAAAAATTAATTAATAAAGCGTGCGACTCAAATTTATCAAACCTTAATTTGCAAATGTTTTGAATTATCCTTATGTAATAAATTATGTAGTGATAAATTTTTATGCAAATTTGAAGCTCTATGAGCAATTATATATAATATGAAAAGAAGAACTTTTCTAACACTTGGCCATTTTTAATTAATTTTACAATTTAAAAAAGATTATAAATTTCAATTAAACACATTCCGAATAAAACAGGCTACAAATTATAGTATTTATAGAAAGTCTATGAAAATAATAATTTAAATGAGTAAAAACTACCAATAATAAAAAGAAAAGAAAATATAATTATCAAATCCAAGAACAAATGTACAACTTTTTAACAAAAACTATATTTCATTTCTCATTTTTTTCAAATCTTTAAAATGCAAAGAAATGTTTGAAATATTAATAAATATTTATATTAAGTTTTACGTTTTGATTTAGATTTAATGATTAGTACATATATGGAGAGATTAAACCATATCTAGATAATTTTATATATTTTACTTTTAATATTATATTATTGTATCGTATTTATTGAAATATAATACATATTCAGTAACATATAAATTTACAAATTACCTTACGTCTTTCCTTATAACAATATACAAGAGGATAATATGCCATAGCAAGGAGTGCAGACAACATATCTAACTGTGGCTCGTTAAAAATTCCAGTCTTACCAAAATCAAAATCATGTATTTCAAAACAACATTTTGGAAAACCACCCTTCATAAACCTATCTATTAGTTGATTCTAAATAAAATTAAACAAAAAAAAATATATTCGTTTAATCTTTTTACACATCTAACATAATATTTGTCTTACTAACTTTAATATTTCTTATATTTTTTAATGCAGAAGTAGATAAATAATTTTCATTAAAATAATCAATGGCAACTGAATTATAATTTTGATTTAAAAAATCACAATTCATAAACGCATTTAAAAAGGCCAACTGATCTGAACAACGGTTGCCAGAAAAATTATGTTTAGCTATATTTTGACCTAAAAATATTTAAAAATATTTAGAAATATGTTTCATATATGAAATTTAGAACAACTTTTATTACCATTATCTTCAATGAATAAATCATAGTCAGTTGAAGAACCAGCTGCTATTGTGCACAAAGAATCACCAAGCATAAAGATATTTCCCAACACCATCATCCGCCCAAATTTTGGTTCTACTGGTAACTGTGCCAAGATACAACCAAGAGATGTAATATCACCATTTTTTTCGAGGCATTTAATTTCTAAAATTATTAAGAACTAATTAATCATGGATAAAATATCAACAGCAGATATAGTAAATTAATATAAAAGTACAACACAGTTAATTAATTGAAATAACAATTGGTAATTATGGAAATAATTGTAATAATACAGAATTACAGATTAAGTTAACATTTGTGTTAAATATTTTACCTTCTAGCAAAACTATGGCATCTTTCACTGCCACTGTGGGAGGTGGATCAATAGCTTTTTTCAAGAATGTATCAATATCACCCAAATTTAAAAATTTAATTGCTAATCCAATTCGACTTAAAGAACAATGTATTAACTTAGGTGAAATATTGTCATTCATATTATTGAATCGTTCCTTAAAAATTGAAAAATAATATTTTTTAGTTTTCTTTTATTAATTACTAATACTATATTTATATTCATACTATATTTAAATATTAAGTATTACCCTTGTGTATAAATAAAAACAGATACCCGCTTGTACACGACCAGCACGGCCTTTTCTTTGTTCCACATTTACTTTTGAAACCCAAACTGTATCAAATTTTGTTACATTATCAGAAAATTCAACTACTTTTTCTTTACCATAATCAATAACAAACACAACATCTTTTATAGTGATTGATGTTTCAGCAATATTAGTAGATAAAATAAGCTAAAACACATTATAAATTCAAAAAAAATAATTTTAATTTGACCTTATGTATATGATGAACAATTAGTAAAATATTAATTAAAAACTAAAAACTAATATCATATATTAAAAATTAAGTACTATTTCTAACTTTAAATATTATATTATTAATTAGCACATGTTTTATACATGTTCAAATAGTGTAAATCACAAATATATGATCAATTTTATTACAACACCAAATTTTAAAAGCTTAACATTTTGTTATAGGTATATTAGTGATCCCATATAGTTGGAAGTCTTAGATAAAGAACATTGCCATAAGCATGCACACATGATAAGCAATGTATACAACTGCAGAAAAAGTATTTTATTGCAGATTCCTTTGCCAAAAAGCCTATAAGGAATCTAACTTAATTTAAATTTTGCTATTAAATAAGTCTTATAATATATCAAATTAAAAATATGAAATTATGTTTAGTAAAAATATTTTAAAACCAATATATATCGTGATAGATACAAATTTAAAAAATAATTAACTAAATTCTACAATTATAATATTTATTAAATATCTTACTTTTCGACTACCATGTGAAACAGGTTTGAATACATTACATTGTTCAGCATGAGATAAAGTTGAATGAAGGAGCATAATGGAAAAATTGTCAGCTAAATTAAACACACAATATTTAATACTCTTTTTTACTATTTAATGCAAAAAAGATGCAAAATTATTTCATTCATATAATAGTTATTTTTTAATTCACATTATTTACTCATTTCCATTCATGAATCAAATTTACAATATACAACAAATTCATAATTTCATCTATGATTACTATGATATACTTAGTCAAATTGTCCTTAAATAGTAAAAATTAATAAAAACAAATTTTGTTTACCAATAAATGTGTTCTTTAATAAATAATCTCTCAATTCTATTAACCAAGCCCATCCAGGTAAAAATATTAAGACAGCGCCAACCATATTTAAATCAGTTTCAATGTAAGTCAACAAAGACTAAAACATCATTATTATTTGCATTAATTTAAAAAAATGACTTAAATTAAAAATATTCTAATAATCTTACTTCTAAAATACCTAAATGATGACTATCCTCACTGATCATAGAAACTCTCAATTTAATTTCATCAGAATAATCATTAGATGTTAATAAATTACAATTAATCGAGTCTTTACTATTATTAATTTTTTGAGTTTTCTTTTCTAATACTGGTTTATAATTTAACATTTTAACAATATCTTCAAGAAAATACTCTGCAAACAAATATATATTAAACAAAATTATATATACATACAAGATTATAAATAATGTAGATATATATTATATTCGTTTTACAATTGTTAGTTTTTTCATCTTTTATATTTTTAATATGTAAACCAACATGCCTAAAAGTTATATATATATATACTATCTAGTTATACTAGATGAACTAAAATTGGTTCAAAAATATTTTTTTAATACAATGGTTTTCAATTATTATCGAAAATAAAATAACGCAACATAGACTCATACCAATATAGTGAAATATAATTATCGTAACATAATTAAGTATCTGAACTTTTTCAAAATTAATTAAAAATATGTACAAACCTTCAACGAGATAGCAACATTCTCCTACATCAATAATTGGGCAGTTATTGAAATATCCACTAAATAATTTTATGTTGACATTTGCAGACATAAGAATCACTCTTAAGTCTGGATATGTCTGTATCATATCTTTGAGAATAATCAATAAGAAATCACTATCAGCACATCGTTCATGTATCTCATCAACAATAACATGTGATATTCCTAATAAGCCACTTTTCAATTTACGAATCAAAATTTCTAAAAATAAATTAATGAACTTCTATTTTTTCTCGAAAAAATATTTGTATTTATATATTTACCAACTGTACAGTACAAAACTGATCCAAAAGGTTGTGGATTTATACTATCAAATCGAACGGTATATCCAACACTTTTTCCTATAGCTTCTGACCTTTCAAAAGCTACACGATTAGCAACAGAAATTGCTGGTATCTTTCTTGGCTGTGTACAAATAATGTTACAATGTGCTCCTTTTTTTGTCTGAATATATTCATCAAGTATAAATTGACAAACCTACATTTTGAATATAATTATATTAATAAAAAACATAAACGAAAAGTTCACTGACCTGAGTGGTTTTACCACATCCAGTGCCACCTTGAATAATAACTACAGGATTTTCTCTAATTATATTCAAAACATCATGCTTTTTATTGAATATTGGTAATTTAGATCGGTCCTTAAGTCTTTTTTGATATGTAAATGATTGCAATTTTTCAGCAAATTTTTTTTCCATTTTATTACTAATTTCTGTTAAAGATTCCTATCAACATTCATTTTTACATTAATATTAAAAATTTAACTGTATTAAAATCTACATAAAATATAATTTATAAAAATGTAATTTATTAATTTATATTAAAATATACATAAAATGTAATTTTAATACAAAAAATACTAAACATGTATTCATTTTATTTTATTTTTATGTCAAATAAAATATTTTAATTATTGATACATAAATGATATTTTTCTTAAGTTAGTAAAAACAAATAATTTAATTTCAAAATACTTTCTTGAAAAATTGTAAATACTATAAATTAATTGTATTAATAATTATAATAATTTTAAGCACAAATTTAAAAAGACAAATTAACTGTAATACAATTTACTAATGTCACAAATTAAAAATATTAATTTTCGTTTTTAGATTTATTCCTATCTTTAACTTTTGTAATAAAACAATTTTAATTTTATCACACTTACATTGTATATACAAATTAAACTAATCAACATATTTCAAATTTAAATAATCGATTAAATTTTAAAGTAAACCAGTGGATTAATAAACAAAAATTAGTTTTAAAATTATAACAATACTATCTCTCAAATACAGTAATATTTGGAAAATGTATGTTTTACAAATAATTTGTAATTAAGAAAACATTTGTAATTGTTATATTAGTTTTCAAAACAATTTAGCTACATTTCAAAAGTAATAAGATTAGTTACCTTTTTTCTATCTATAATTATATTTATATGTATATTGTGATATTTTAAAAATATATTTTTTAATTTAGTTAAAATTTTTAAAAAATATAAAAAACCAATATCGGCCGAAATAATTTTATAAATTAGATAATTATAGTTATTTTAAAATATAAAATAATAATACAACTTTGAAATTGCCATCTAAGAAACTACTCCCTTCCCAAAAATGAATGATTCTCTCTTATTGTAAAATAGTAGGATTTGATAATTTGTATACTTCATTAAACAAATCTAAAATAAACTTACAGTCTTATGAATCTTAATAGCCAACCATGGATTCCAATTTGCCTGAGGAGGAGACCATGGGATCACTCTAGTATTATTTAACGTATTAAATTCACCAGGTAATTCAGGATCTTGGTTAAAAATCAATATTCTATTCTCATTCATAACACCAGTACTTTCCTATCAAAAAATTGAAATTACTAAATAATTTTAAAATTCAAATTAAATTAATATTAAATAATAAATTTATTAAAGCTTTCATGGGTTCCATTGTTAATGTTGTTTTGATTTTCAGAATTATCTATCTTGGATTTTCTTCTGATGTTTTTGAACCATTGCAAGTCCCATCTTCAGAGTAATGTCCTGTCTGACTGCCATGATCATACTTTGAAGGGATAATACTTCCCTAAAGATGGGACTTGTAATGGTTCCGAAACCTCAAAAGAAAATCAAAAACATAGATAATTCTTTAGAATATCAAAACAATATTAATACTTAAAAATTAAATATACATTTACCATAGGTTTAATGTTAAGATCTTCTAATAAACTATATACATCATTCATCAATTTTTCATTAACATTAACTTCGTGTATGTTGGAAACAACTCGCTTTTTTTCATTTTTCTTCAGACTTTTTAAATGTTTTTTTTGTTCTAAACCATATAGATGTTAAATTAAAATTACTTACCTTATTTTCAACATATTTTTAATTTAATTCTACGAAAATCCAAAATACTTTAATATAATAAATATGGATTACTTTTATTTAGTTTCTCAGTGATTACTGGCTTATCTATTACAAATCTCCTAAAACAATATTGATGAAAAATGAACGAAATGAGCGTTTATTTCAAAACAATAATAAATATATTTACTGTTCGGTAGATTTACTGCTCATATTACTATCACTTCTACTGCTAGAGTTGACACATTTTTTTAATTCCTTTTCAGCAGTATCACTTGTACAATTACCATGAGCAACAGATTTCAAATCTGTACTTGTTACCTATGAAAAACATTAAAAATTAAACAATCTTAAATCATTTTTTACGTAACTTAATATATAATTTTGTATTATATTTGAACAATTTTTATTTACTTCATTAGCTTCAGTTGATATTCCTATTTCAGAGGACTGAGGAGTTTCTTTTTTAATTTTATTTTTCTAATTAAACAAACATTGTAAATAATATTAATATACTTAATATAATACACAATATCAAAGTAAATTTTATTTTTAATACTTTTGGAATTGGAGGTATTATATTTTGGCGCATTAAAAATAAAAGAAAATCTTTTGTTGCTTCTTTTTGAGCATGTTTGTTAGTTTCAGATAATCCAATACCTTTATAATTACATATGGGTACTGTGAGTTCACATTTAACCTTTTGCATTTTTTCTTTACCTAATAAGTCAAAAGATAATCGATAAACCAAGTATGAAATAAACAACACATCAATAGATTATTATATATTAAAAATTAATCGGAAGTTTATAATCACTTCTTTTTTATTTGTAATCAACAAGAAAGGCTGCTCTGTTTAACCATTACAGCCCCAAATGAAGCATAACCTAACCTTAAGCTGTTATTTATCTAAGATAATTAACTTTAAATGAACAATGATGCAACCTTCTGAGGTTGATTTATTCTTTCTAAATGAATATTACATATAAATATTTGTTTTTATATTTTTATTTTTGAAACAAATATACTGTATTCAAATAAGAATAATTTTAATAACATATTAACATAATATGAGATTTGCCAAAAAATTATATATAGTATTAAAACTAAGTAGAAACACTCAATGATTCAACAAACATTTATTTTGTTGGACATTATTCTTAATACATTATTGAGCAATTTAAGAAAAATTACACGCACACACAACTATATATATATTAATTTCATAAGCCTATGCATAATTCAATATTTTACTCTGAAATGTAACATTTTATTTTAACTAATTTCTTCGATGCATTCTTTATAAATTTATATATTAAAGTAACTTTCAAAATTAACTTTTTTTTATCACAAATGACCTATAGCTGTTTCAAATTATACTTTATTAAAATATATAAAATATAAAAAGGCTAATTTCATAGTTATTATGCAGCTTTTTTGCTGCTTACATCTTTTCTTAATTACAAAAATATTAACAGAGAATATTGTAATTCGCTATGATGATATAACGTAAATTATGCGTTTATTGTTAATAATAACAATTTATATAAAATACAATTCGGGTATTATCTGCGATATTATTAAAAAGGCAATGTATACCGTAAAATTTGAATTCTGGATCTACATTGTTTTCAGAACACCAGTGTGCCAACATATCTTTCGGTTTAGCCATTGTTCAAAAAAGTAGGTAGAGACAGTTTTTGACAGTTTTGACCTAGCACACAATGAGTAACAATTACTTACTGGTTATGTTTTCATAAATACTATTAAATATTGATATAACTATTAATAATATTCAATCTAACACTCGATTATAAAATACAATCCAAACTAAACTTACAACAAAAATACGTGTTAAATTTCGAACTTTGTACACTCGAGTTACATTTAAAAACAACAATTGACGGACGGCATACTTAAACACCTACGCAAATAATTGTAAGTTTTAACTCGAATTCACAAGTACGGCGTAAAGCGTATACTCGAAAAACTATAAATAAAATTGCGAGCGTGACTACAAAACGTGGGAAGTTTTAATTTTGTACATAAGTAAGAGTTTAAAATAACCAATAAACAATTTACAATATAAATTTAAAAAAAAAAATACTAAACCAGTGTAACCGTCGATATAAGTTTAAAATTCCCACAATGTTGATGGGCTTAAAAAAAAAAATTGAAAAAAAACTTGGTTTTAACCTTAAATTGTGTCGTTTCTATATAATTTTTATATTATTACATTATCTATTAAACTTTTAAATGACAATGTATCAAAATATTACGTAATCGAAAAAAACTGAAAATCTATGAGCCTAACTCCATATAAGGCTGCCATGTTTTCGTCACCATTTTAATCAACCGGCTGATATATCATTTAAGAAGTATGCCTGTCGGACTGTGAAAGAAGTCTTGAAGATAAAGGTAAGCACCTACTGTCGCCGACTAATTCAAATGTTTCCCGGTTTCTCTATATATACATAACTCCGATTACGACAATTCTTCATTAAAACGTTGTTCGTTAGCCGATTTTCTTTTTGAGGTTAGGAAATTAATAGTGTAAAGATGATATTCGCTAAACGCTCAAATTCGAAAGTCAAAAATTGATAACGTTTCGTAACTTATTAAGTTATTTTTTTCGTTCTCCAATTTATTGTTAGACGTTTGTTTTTAAATTTGGAAGAATAGAAGTACAATTCCGTGATCTCAACCAAAAAAAAAAACCTGTAAATGTTCAGAGCTTGATTTTAAAGCGATAAAATATACAAAATGTTTTACCTCATCAAAAGGAATGCCGATAATATAATGGAGTTAGGCGTTTAACATTATCGGGTTTTCTAAGACCATGTTCGATACTGAAACTATTCACGATAATAATATATTTCCTAATGGTTTATACACAAAAATATCCAATTTTTAATAAACGTTTTCAAGTAATTTAAAGTTTTCGCCGTTTCATCTTAGAACAGAGACTCTAAGCTAGATTGCAATCTTCATTAATTCGTACGAATAATTTTGTTTTATTTCCGGTATACTGTGGCGATAGGTCCTAGTGTTCGAGTCGTTATTTATTAAAAATATCACGCGTGGGAAAATTATTA
>JAIPRN010002620.1:0-28538 GCA_025469175.1 Geopemphigus sp. TES_GeoC_2020 | reverse complement strand
TATATATATATTCTAACGGGATTCGCGAGGGACCGATAGACCCCCCCTCATTTATTGTTTTATATACAATACGTACACGCTATAAACCGTGACGTTTATATTGAAGGAAAAGTTAAGGGTGGGTACGATCGGATGCGACAATAAAAGCGTAATTGAAGAATACGCTTTCGGTGGCGGCGGCACGTAAATGGTGGAAGGGAATTAACGGATTAAATCGGATAAATCCGAGGAGATCGATGATGGTTGAATGGCGTCGTTCTTCCGAACGGACCAGGGGCACATCCGTCCCCGGATAAAACGGACGGGAAAATATTTGTATTCGCTCGAATTCGACCGGGAACGTGTGGAACGGAACGCGGCGAGATATTGTGCGGAACGCCGAGACCGTTTACGGAACGACATCGTACCGTTCGCCGGAAATTCGTCGATCGGTTTTTCGGCGAAAAGTGAAACGCTTACACGTCGCGACGGCGACTGTTGCGCGTGCGGACGATAATAACCGTTTTTGTTTCTCGAAACTGCGATCGTTTCCGTGTATTGCGACGACGACGACGACGACGTACAGTCGCCAATCGAATATTCTCCCGAAATTTGCGAAAAAACAACGTCAATAAAATCCGTCTCGGATGGAACGGAAAACGAATCGGACGAACGATCGCGACGAGTACGTGTTCCACGCGCCGCGCGATTTTCTTTCCATCCGTCGTTTTCAATAAAACCGACGAAATTCGGAATTTTATAATAACGAAAAAATAATAACGAAATAAAATGCGTTTGATCTTCCGCGCACATATCTGCGCGATGTGACGTGTACGTCAGGGTGTGTCGCGTGTGTGTGTATGTGTGTTTGTACGCGAGCGTGACCGCGACGTGTGTGTACTTTTATATACTTAAATATATATATATGTGTACGTTTAGTATATAATACGAGTATACGTCTTCTATCGGACCGTGAGGATTATAAAGATGACGTAAATTTATCGCCCAAGTTTGAAGGAAATTGTAAAATCTCATGCCAATACATTTTTATGTCGTGACTGTTCAGTTTGTTTTTTTCATGCACACTGTACACACACACACACACACACACACGCGCGCGCGCACGTACGCACGCGCACAGTAATAGCAGCGGCAGTCTGTACGGTGACCAAAAGGTCTACGTACTTTGCTCGGCGTATGAATAACGTTGTCACACACAAAACGTCCTTGAGAAATAATAACGAAAAAAAATATACCGTCCGTTAGCCGCGAAATAATAATAATGTTAAAATAGTTTCCTACCTCCGGATATCCCGCGTACTCTGTATGTACGTTGTTAACGATACGATATTCGCGTTCGTTTTCGATTTCGTCGGAACCGACGAAACGGAAACGAAAAAATACGCGCGGGCACGACAAGCCGAGCCTACGTCGAAATTCGAGTTCATTTCTTCTACTTAATTTTGAGAACGCTTCGAACGTGCGGCGATTCGACCGACGGTAAAACGGAACGACTTTACGTCGAATCATATTTCGGGTCGAAAAATCGCCGGCGTTGTCGTCGTTAGTTTCCAAAAAACACGCGGGACCCTACAAATATGGCCCGTACCGCTATTAACGAATTGTTAATCGACTTATAAATTCTTTACTCGCGGTGATGTACTGGACAAAATATCGACGCGGATCGATAGGACGAAATAAAATGGTCTTTACGAACCGTAACGGGCTGTAGAATCTGTTCGAAAAATTCGCGATTACGATTCCAAAGGATCGTTGGAAAAATCCGGCGTAGAAATGGGCTTATGGGCTACGTTTCTAGATAGACGAAAAGCGACTTTTACGCGGCCGATAATCCGTACACGGCGATTCCGGCGGAACGATCGCGTTACCCGACCACTTCGAATTATGACGCGAAAGCCAATTGTCGTCGACGGATACGAAGCAATCGGCCAACCGACCGAGCGATCGAATCACGCGACGGGTCGTAATGGACGGCGATTCGGCATTGGAACGTTTTAAACGCCGGGCGTCTGCCACGGTGATCAGAATTTTAAGGCAACCACGCCCCGGATTCATTTATCGCGAACGAAACTTACAATACGTTTATACCTAATAGCCTTAAGAATATTTCCCGCCGGTTCCGTAGCGACGCTTGCTAGAAGAAGCTCCGGCCAATTCGTAAATACGAAACGGGGTCGACATTTACGGATACGAGAGCCCGAGGTTAACGAGCGTGTCAATATTTAATCCGTAGAACGTGAATTCGCGAGGCGAATTTCCCGCGAACAATCGTCGACGAATTCGCCGGGTTTAAAACGCGAAAAGAGACCGTTTGAAGTACGGGTTTCGTATTATCGTTAAAACGTACGGCTATAGAATAAATTTCATACGTAAATCGACGAACGCTATTAAATGGAAAAAAAAACGAACGCCCATTTGGGTTCGCTATTATAAAAAAGGCGCGATTCGCCAGAGGGTACGAATTAACAATAACGTGTTCGAGGAAGGCGTCGGAGAACGGTAATTCGTACGGGATTGCTGTAAACGGAAAATGTAGATTAGGCGCACGCGGGCGTTTATTGTACGAGCGCCGCGCATTATTCTATAGAAAGGAACGTCGAAATTGATTTCGCCACTTGCCGGAGAGTACCAGCGAATCGATTAATTTCGTTCGGCGTACGATAACGGTTGTATGATTGACGCGAACAGGGGCGGATGATCTGCAGGGTCCGTCCGCGCTTTATATTCCCGCGATCAGCGCGCGTTTTTTCCGCACTTGGTGGCCACCATTTCGAGGAGACCGGAACGGTTTCGCCGCGCAGTTTTCGCGGGCGCGGATGAGCTGATGGACGAAACTCGAAAACGACAATAAACGCCTGGCGCGCCGCGTCTTGTTCGGATTTCGCGACATTTTCGAACGCCTTCGTCGTCGGCCGCGTGTATATTATAACTACGCGCACTTGCGGGTATTCGTGGCGGATATAGACGCGCGCGCGCGCGCGCGTGTGTGTGTGTGTGTGTTGTTACGTCGTCGTTCACGGAATTCGTTTTTTTTTTTCCATCGGTCAAGCCCGTTGTCGTTCGGGTCTTTACCATACCGGCGCGCTACACGACGAGTACCCCTCCTGCCCACTCACACACCCCGGCCCGGTTCGACGACATCCTGCGCAAATGCGTTACGCAACCGCGTAATATAATTATACGCGACGGCGATCGAGACGACGGCGGTATATAATTATCATTATACGCGTTTCGGACGTAACGATTCTTGTTTAACGTGACCGTCACGGAAACCGGTTTTCGGAAAGTTCGAACGATATTCCGAAAATGTCTCGCAACGCCGGCGACGGGCACTTGTCGCTTGGTGACTTCGAACGGGCATGACGACCTTTTCACGGTTAAAGGGCTAAAAGTCCGTCGGCAAACTCGACCGCGAAATGTACTCGCACACGCCTACATAATTGTATGGCTCCAGCGAAACTTAGAGGAACCGAGGAGCGCAACGATTTTCCAGCGTTTAACAGTGTTACGCGATTTCGTTTAAAGTTGTTGTCGTTCAGTACGACGAACGAATAAAACCGACGGCGGCAAATATACGACGAGAACGGTATTTTCGAAATCCGCGGTTACGCGTAAATAACGGTAAGCCCGTCTTTGGAGTGTTTACAAAACTAACGGAATCGTGATTTCGTCGAACGTCGCGAACGTTTTCGCCGCTACGCGTCTTTTTTCTTTTTGATAACAATAAGTAAATCGTCGCTTTCGGGACAATCATCTTACGCGGGCCGAACACTGCGATTTTTTTTTTATCGGACGTTTTACGTTAACGTGAAAAACGAATAAAAATTTTACGACGTTTTCATTTTTAACAAAATCGGAGAACACGAGAACGATACTTTTAATCGGAAACGCCCGAATACGAAAATATTCGGCGATTTTTTCGTGATCCGTAGTTTTACGAAATTTAGAGATTTATATTCGGCGAATCGCTTTTGTAAGCCTCCCTCCTCCCTGACTACCGACGTTTACGTTGCGTCGCCGCCGAGACGCGGGTCTGCGGAACAGTGACGTGTTCGGATTTCCAACGATGGACCGGAAGGGATATCAGTGACGTTTCGTCGTAGGCATAATTTCCGAATCGATAATGTCAACAACGCTCGACGAAATCGTCGGAAATTTGTAAATTTCGCTTAATTATTTACGCGAGAAAATTCGTTTTCATGGCTCTCCCCGGTGGATAATTTTTGATATAACTACGGCGAACATCGCGACGGTGGCATTTCGGTCGGAAATTACGTAACGGCCGAAATTCGAATTCGGACGGGACAATTGCCGGGCCGGCGTATTTACGATCGTAAATCGCGGACAAGTGATACTCCTTCGAGTGACAGCGCGCGAATGATGGAAACGAAGTAAACGCGCGTGCACCGGAAACAGGACAGAAGGAACGATCGTTGGGAGAAGAGGTACGGTGTCTTAGGCACGTCGCTGCGCAGTGCGGGTTCTCGAATGCGTTTGGCCAAACACGCTGGAAGACACGCGGCGTGGACGGAGCTGGCGCGAATCTAAAGCGAACGTACGGTTCTATATGTCCCGGGTTAGGAGGCGAAGAAGACGACGACGGCTAGCGGAGAGATCCCGTGGGAATATCGAAGAATACGTGCCGTGTTACCGGGTGGTCGGGAGGAACGGCGGCGGGTTTAATATTATTATTTCGTTCCGTGTTCTACGTAATTGGCTTTAACGACGTTTATGCCCGCCACGAGCGAAACGACGAGAAAAATAAAAAAAAAAATAATAATAAATACGGGCGGGCAACGAGACGACGGGTCTGAAAAACGGCGCGCGCGTATTCGGATACTGCGGTACGACGAAGACGACGACGGAGGCCGCAGCGGATCCCCCAAAGACGAATAAATATCGGTCTTAACGACCGCGGTTTGACAACCTGCAGCGAGTATTATACCCGATGTCGTCCGTATATATATATATGTTTGTATGTGCGTGTGGTATTCTCGGTCTCTGGGGGTTTAACACGCGCGTTCTCTCACGAAAGTAGCACTTACAGTGACTAGGAAAAGTTTTTTCTTACACACACACACCATTACGCCGGTATTCCTCTCACGACGACGACATCGTAACCGTATCGACGAGAGAACCGACGTTTTCGGGACGAGCGCCGCGGCCGCCCGCCCAAATATAACGTTATATGGTCGCGTCGTTTACATTTTACACGTCGAAGCCACGCCGGTCGTAAAATACAATATATATTTCGTTCTCTCTCTCTCTCTCTCTCCGTCGGCCCTTCTCGCCGACACCCATAAAACGCTCTAGTCCTCCCGACGCGCTCGTATATTTTAAATTATAGGTGGGTAGATATAGGTACCGACGATCGCGAGAGTATACACTGATATACGTATTATACGGCCCGGGCCGATAATGAGCTTTCGCCACCGCAGCGGTCTGACATAGTAGTCGGCCGAAGTGGGTTTTTGTTTTTTTTTACGTAACGGTTATTCGGTCTAAACGAGCGCGGTGTATACGAAACGCACGCGGCGCCGGAGCTCGTTATATTTTTGTTTTTTTATCTCGCGTCTATTAAATATATATATATATATATATATATAGGTGGTACCGGAGGTGTCGGAAATGTCGAAATTTTACCGGCGAAATGTTTAGGGTGAATCGCGCGAGTCTATTTTTATTCGGCGGAGGTAATTTTCGTTTTTATATTATTAAACGAACGGAATCGTAAACAACGGACGTCGAATCCGTCGTGGACTCGACTTTTCTTCCGGAAGTTTATAGGGTCAGAACACGTACAATAATTGTGCACCTCTTTCGTGCGCGCGCTCTTTCTGGTAATCCGAGAACGGCCTAGGTTAGGTTCCGTAGATTTCCGTTAACCGTCCGTTTTTATTTCATTCGGAGACTTACTATCTCGTAGTCTTACGAGGTTTTGTCGTTACAACGGACGTGTACAATACGCGTACGAAAATACCGCCGTTTTTCGGAAATAGTATTTATATATATATTAACGCTAGGGAGCGCGCGCGAATATTTGAACGGTATTCTCGACCGCGGGGAGAAAATTATCGTACATCTATAACGGGACGGGAACGAACCAGAGTTGTTGGCGAACGTAAATTTCGGTACGACGGGGAATTGGCCGACGACGATTACGCGCACGCGCCCGCGAATTCGTTACGGAGCGTCGTACGGCCGTGTACGAGACGACAACTGGTCCCGTAGCGTGGACATGCGGCGCTCTCCTCACGACCGTTCGAACAAACGGACCGTACCATTTTCGTTATTAACCACGTTCGCGGTACCGTCGTATCGTTACCGAACTCGGTTACCAGCGCCACCCGGCCCGGCACCGTTTGGCCAAAGCGTTTAGTTGTTTTCGGCCGTAGTTTCTATTTTCTCGGGCCTTCCCCGTTAAGCGACTTTTCACCGAACGGATTTTCCGACAACTTTCGACGGTCGGACCCGTGTACGTAAAACGACCGCGTTTTTCCGCTATCTCGTTCTTCCACCCCCCTCCCCGCCCATTGTCGTTATTATTTCGCGCGCGTCCCGCCCGATAATATTGTAACGACATTATTACTTCGCAGTTTCGGCTATTGTTTAATTTTAATCTCTTAACGCGCGGTATAATCGCCTCGTCGTACGTACGTATACATATATATATATATATTATTTACGTATAAAAACGCCAGAACGTGTGCGGCCATATAGCCCCGCGCACTCGGCGAGTCGCGTGTTGATGATGGGGACCGGCTGCGGCGGCGATTACGAAATTACATTTTACAATCGCGTAGCGCGTTTTTAATTAAACTGTCACGGGGGATATAATACACGGGCGCGCGCCGACCCGAAAGGGTTTGTTCGCCGCGGCAATAAAACTCGGTCAATACGTATACGCGGCCGTCACATATCCCGCGCATTAACTAACCAGACTTCGATAGTTGTCGTATCGACGTGTGTGCGCGCGCTCGTTGTTCAGTCCTTCGGGGACTACTAAACGGAGAAATCACGCGAATCGACGTAAACCGTTATTACCGTCGTGCCCCGGGGCGGTTGAATCAGGTCGACGGTACGGCGACGCCATTTTCGGGCCCGAGCGTATTCCGAGTACTCGTGGCCAGGTCTCTGCGTTGCTCGATTTGCGACGGTAAGTGAAAACACGGACGTCTTCCGCGACGGCACGACACGCGCTCGTGTACACGTTACGTATATGTGTAACAACTTGTACGCGACGGAACGGCGACGATACAAATAACGGAAATTATTCGAACGCGTGTTTCCCGGACGATATATATGTGTGTGTGTCGGATGGTTGGAGAGAGCAGGCGATAGGGGGAAAAGAAAGGAAATATTCGGGTAAAAATTGCGACGGATTCGGTAATCGGAAAGCGGAGGGGGGACGCTAGTGACACGGGTGTGTGTTAAAGACTAAATGAATTTTCGAAAATCTATTGACGGGGCGCGGCGGATACGCTGGGAAAAAAACACGAGTATTCCATTATAATTGGCGGGAATGAAAAGGAGGACAAGCGCGGTAGACAAAAAACAACGTCCCGACACGTTTCCGGTCTCTAGCGCGCGCGCGCGCCGCGCCGCGGCAGCTGTCGCCGACCGAATATAATCCTGTGCAGGGAACGATCGACGGCGACGGGTGTCCCCTACAAAATGTGCGCGTATTCTCGTCACCATCGCCGCGGAAAAAACCCCTAAGTGCGCGCTCGGAGAGGAAGAGGGAGAAAAATTATGAAAACCGTGTCGTCCGTCGTCCCCTACGTACTTTTATATATATATATATATATATAATATATTAGTCCCTTACGTCACGCCGGACGCGTCTGCGCGCGCGGTTCCCTGTCATCGGCACGTGGTGTTCTATAATACTTATTGAATACGCGTTGTCCACCGCCGGGACCCTTTTGTCCGTATACGTACACTCGCGAATCTCGTCCGTGTGCATTTCGAACGTACGTACGTTCGAGGGCGAGCGCCCGAAAGCGCGTATTTTCCGAAATAATCAATAACGCGACTTACGGGGTTTTCCGAGGCGGAATTTGTTTCCCGTTCGAAGTCGTCCGCGTTTTTCGCGTACGCGACGTACATAGTCGGACGCGTTGGTCGAAACGTTTTCGTCGTTCCCCTAACGTTTCCCTTAAACGGCCTCTCCCTCCCCCATCCCAGCTTGTCCATGCGAAAACGTAAAAGTCGCCCGATGCCAAGTCTGTCGCGGGTCGCGACACGTATTATAAATACCTACTACGAGTACGACGGCTTCGAGAAAATCGATTTCCTCGCGTGTCCCGGCCACCCCCTGCTCGTACACACGTGGTGTACATTAAAATTATTAATCGTTTGGCGGAAGCCGCCCCTCGTCCTAACCCGATCGATAACGCGCAACCCCGCGCGATATTTGACGCGTTTAGTCGAGACGTCGGTAAGTGACGCGACCGCGCGTATACGCTTCGCGAAAAGGTACCGTCGACCGCGACTTTTCCGTCAAACACCGGGGCGAGCGCGTAAACTCGCGTCGTGGACTTGCACAATAGTTTGCGCTCTTTCGTTTCCCGGCGTCTGTCTATACATCACGGATACGTCCATTCGTATACGTGTAATACACTCCGTCGTACGTTGAAACGAATTAATACGCGCGTAGAAAATTTCTACGCGGATTCGGTGGCCGTATAAGGGAGCCCTCCGTCCCCGCGATGCTACCCCTACGAGGGTATACCCGTACCGTGTACGGCACATGATCGGCGGTTTGAGGGGAATTTTAATCGGACGGTGAGTCGAACACGCCGGCGCGAAACACGCGACAGATTTTGCGGACGTATTCGTCGGACGATGACCGTTCGTTTTTGTACGCACGCCGTTTGCCGTCAGGCGACGGAAGAAAATTTGCCGCCCCTTCGTTTTCGTAAGTTTTCGGTTTTTTTATTTGTTTACCGACAAAAAGGCGTTAATTTCGTCGAATCGTTCCTCATAAAAACCTACACGAATTTTAACGATTACATTATTCGAATAGGTTGTTCCGGACTCGGCGATTTCGGCCATTACGTCTTATTTTTAACCGACTCGACCACCAACCGTCGACCTTAATAATCGAAACGTTACGGCGGTCGATTGTGTATTTACTTGTTTCGCCTGACCGTCGTCCCGGAAAAGTTCGCCGGCCATAACGAACACAAATCAACGGTACCGTCGACCGGGTCATCGTCGGAACGCGACGAGAAATCCGTCTAGCGTAACCGATTGTCCACGCGGCGGAATACGAAATTTCCCGCGGCGACGGTAATTCGCGATCGTTCGGCGATGGCCGTGATGTTCGATTCCGCGATCCGATTCTCGCGGTAAACATGCCGGAGTTGGTCGTCCGGTCTTTAGGTTAGGTTACCGGGACGATGGTCGTTAACATTCCGTCAACACGGGGCAAGGGGAACTTGTGAACGACGATGATTCGACGGAAGACGGTGTACTAGCCAAGCTCCGGCGGCGGACATTGTCGGCGCGTTATTATTTATTATACGGTCGAAACTACGGGCGTAATCATCATTTCGGCGACGTTTGTTCTATTTACTTATTTACGCGCGTGTAGTTGTGTACGTGTTCGGGCAACTCGAAATGAACGTTATTACTCGAAACAATCCGAACGAAATGGAAATAATAATAATAGCGGCGGTGTAATTGCGTTACCGCCGCGTCGAAATAAATCGTAAACAACGCGTATTCCCGAATAAACTGACAAAGCGAGTTCGTAACGCTTCCAAGTAATTTTAAGTACGCGCGTCGTTACTACTCTTGCACGTGCCCACACATCCCGTTCGACTTGAATCGTTATTGTCGCTCCCGTCCGGGATGGCTGACGAACGCGATAACGTTCGTCTTCTTATTTTCGAATTCGTGTTTTTTTTTTTTTTTTTTAATATAACTCGATGTAGAATGATTACATTTTTTTATTCTAACGGACAATCCGAAATGGCTATTCGACGAACGCGCTATTCGTTCGAAAACCCCGTATTCGCGTTCTTTCCCGTAATTGAATTCGCGAAAACGTCGATTTTTGTTACGCCGATGGCTAAACGATCGTCAACTGTGTAACGTCGATTCGTTTCGAAACTATTCGAATTTAAGCAAATTCTAAGAACGAACGACGCGTAACCTAATTAAAAGTTTCGGCAATTTTCTAATAAACGCGTTTACGAAACGGCTGACTCGGCACGAAAAATCGAAGCCGAGAACGCGAAATAAAAGTTTCGCGCACGAACATCCCTGGGGCATTAGAAACACAATACGAATTTCGTACGTACGGAAAACGGACGTCTTACGGAACGAAAACCGAAATACAAACGACGGGCGTGTATTCGTCATGGTGCCGTCGGGCGAGTTGTACAATTTTTTATTTTCCAACGACGAACCGAGAACGTCCTAACCTAGGGCCTCGTCAACACCGGGGGTACCTCTAACTTACCCGGATAAAAATATTTGTGTACGCTAACGACGGCGGTAATACGTTCGAAGACGAGTGAGAGAGAGAGAGAGAAAGAGAGGAAAGTCTATAAACATTATAGCACCGCGCGCGGACGATGACGATATAACGCATTAAGCTAACCAACGCCGCGCGTAATTTCTTTTATTTTCGTTCTAATCAAAACGAACGGCGCGAACATTAAACGCGATATTAACGATCGTAAAATAAAAACTACTAAAAATACCTTTTCCGAGGTTATATACGTACGGACGCGCGCGTATTTTACTACAAAAACGCGGGGAAATTACGACGTACACGTTTATTAAATACGTGTAAATGTATAACGATAATACGGTCTCGTGTACATACACTACGTAAGCGCGGTGTTATTGTGTACTAATATTATCGGATTAATATTTCGTTTACGTCAAATCAGACCGCGTATAAGACAATGGTCTTGTAAACCGTTTTACGAAACAATGCGTTTACTACGCGGGTACACGCGACGATTATTCGTTGTAGACGAGCGTGTTGGTGTGTGGATTCGAGTTACAAACACGAATAAAGAACAACGTTACAAAATTTTATTAAAGAAAAAATAAACGTTACTAAATATTGTTGTAAAATAATTTTAAATAAAAAAACAAAGTTCCGCGTTCGAAGCGCCTAATAGTGTTTATCCCATGTTTATGGCACTTTATTTTATCGCGAACCGGACACACCGTGCAGTTTGCGTGAACTCTTGGTGTTCCTTTCCCTTAGTCCGTCGCGTTATTGTTGGCACGCTCCAAGTATTCTGGGGAAAAATTAAAAACAACGTTAACTGATGATAATAGTGATCGGCGTATTCTCTTGATCGTACCAAGGGGGCCCAGACATCACCCAACAATACTTGATGCGTCAACGCTCGTAATTTACTCTGAAGACGCATCGGGGTGTTCTCGTCGATCGATTCCTGGTCGTCTTCGATATATTTCACGTTTAATTCTTCCTCGTCTGCCATCTTTGGGACGGCTTTTTGCTGTCTCCAAGATATAGGAAGGAAGTCGTTGTCATCGCTCTCGTCGATCTCGTCGATTTCTTCGATAGCCTCTTTCACGTCGTCGGTATTCTCCGTCCATTCATTATCTATTTCGTACCATTCCTCGTCATTTTCGCTCTCTTCGATGCTGAGGATGGTTCTTTTTGGTGGCTTTTGCACTAATGTTGTTGCACGCGTGTCACTACTATTCGTTAATTCCGTCCATTTCTTGATGTCATTGTCTTTTTGCCAATTTTCTATCAATTGAACGTAGATGTCGTGGTCTTTTTCTTCAGCTTCCAATTCCATTAGTTCGACGCAACCTTGATGGCTCAACATTTTACATACTACGAGCATTATAGGTATTAGTCGATAGCCAAAATTTTTAGCGTTAAAATCATTTACCGGTGCACTCGAAGATTTTTCGGAAAACTCCGCGCGTGTAACACAAGTTACATCGCTTCAGACAGCCTTTCAAAATTTTCAGTTTTGTTCTTATGCCGTCGCACAACGGGCAACGTCTCTTGTTCCCAATTGACACCATCGTTTTCAAATCGTATACACCAATTCGTCAAAAGTTCGATTTGAGAATTTAACGATCGAGAACGGTTGGTAGTCACAGAGTTCGTAACATTCGCCCATAGTTACGCTCACATATATTGTTTTTAGCCACTATCCATAATTTATGTTTTAAACACCCATTTGTAACAGATGATTAATCATTTTTTATTTTGTTTAATCGGCGGTATACGTCGTTTCAAATATTTTTGAAAGATAATTCGGCACACAAAAAACCGTCGATATTACCCTAAATGGTATATATTTCGAAAAAACGTACCTACTTAAATAATTTTACGATACGAATTTCCCGCGACGTTTAACGAAACGTTTGTATTCGTCCGTGATTGACCCGCGGGGACTTTTTTCTGTACGAATTTAAAAAATCCGAATACCTAATATTCGATGGACGTAGAGAAGCCAAGTGTGTGTGTGTGTTCACGACACGCCATGATTGATACGGATAGCTTCCTCGACCCGATAAAACACGCGTAAATATTTTTATATGCCCGTGTTTTCGCTATTATTACGTCAGTTCGGCGTAAATTGAAAATAATACGTCTTGTACCACGGAAAAACGTCCGTGATATTATTACCGAAAACGGGAAAACGTGCGTTCGTTCAACTTCTCGTTTTTATCGCGATATCCATTACGAATACCGGCCGTACCGTTACGACGCCCTGCGCGTTTCCGTTCGCGTTTGCGGCGTTCGCCTACGGTGTACGACATTTTCTACGCGAAAATTGTCGAAAAATTGCGGAATATTTTCGAGAGACGCGTACCGCGCGAAATTCGTTCGAAAATAATCCGTCGGAAATGTTCCGGCAGTTTTGTCGCGAGCCGACTGCCGACAAGCGACGGAACGAAGATTCGTTAACGGGCCATAGTTTCGATATACAGCGGAGTCTATACATTTTAGATACGGACGTATCGAAACGAAATTGACCCGAGGAAACGTGGAACAACAATTGGTTCGAGAATTCGCGGGGAATCGATAAATGTATTTTCGGGGAAAAAAAAAACGAAATTACCAGCCGAACGCCTACGTTTGAAAACTAAAACTAATCTATACGACGTAACGATTTCTCAGCATGTTACCGAATGAGTCCCGAAAGAGCAGCGACGGGAAACGAACCACCAATTAATTAGAAAAATTAAATATCGCCGACGAAGACGACGACGACGTGAGTTCACGACGTCGAGTAGTTAAGTGTAAACGGTGACGACACGTGGTGTCGATAGTCGATTAGTCGCGGGCGCGAGGAGTCGCGGAAAATGTCGTTAACGACGCAATGAATAGGGAGCGCGCCTTGCTTGATTTCGTAATTCGAAAAAAATGTTGGCGAAAAGGGATATTTGTGTTTCCTACGCGGGACGATTGCCGAACAGCCCTTCCGTGTACACGCGCTACGAGAGACGAAGCGTGCCGACGATCGTATAAAATATGTACGGTACGAGAGAGTTAAAGAATTGTCGAAGAATAATAAAACGGATGGGGGAAGAAAACGAAAACGCAGTATGCGTCGTAAATAAAAAAGCGCGTTCGCCGCGGGTACTCGAGAAAATTAACCTTTTTAATCTAATTGAATTGAATTTATAATGAAAACAATACGCTACGTCGGAAGTTTTCGAACTTTTTTAGTCGCGCACCGTTGACGATCGAAAATAGAGAACCGTTCCGAACGTCGATACGTTCGTATCGGAACGATAAGGCGGTGAATAATTACGACGGATACATATTTCGGGCGTCCGTTATTGTTGTTTGCCGAAAAATGACGACGTTCCCGGCGGAAAGGATTAAGTGAAGCGAAACGAACGAAGAACTCCGTCAGGTTCAATTGCTGAGCTTCGTCTCGCGGATAACAATAACCGTCGAGGCCGACAACCACGGATCCAATATGAACGTACTCGGTTCGAGACGGCGACGGAATATTGTAAAATTTGAAAACGAAAGCGTAAAGTATGTCGCGAACGCCGAAGAAAACATTCGTTTCACTTCCCGTACTTACGTGTGACCACCGCCGTTCGTTGCGCATAGTTTCGGAACTTTTGTACGGCGGTGACGATGGCCGGGGTAGAGAGGTAGATGGTGGTGGGGAGGAGAACAGAAAAATGCGTTTTAGCGTTTGTCCGTTAGCGACGGCACGAAAATTGGCTGGAATATATCACGAAACGAACTGTCGAAACGGTCGTAATATATTCGCAGGGGCGGGGAGACGGCGAAAAAAATAGGAAACGTCGTCGTCGAAGTCGCGTCAAATTAATTTTCGACTCGCGCCCGGAGTGACTTCGCGTTTATTTCGTTAATATTAAAAACGCGTCGCGCCACCGAGTTCGCCGTCAGTTACACGTCCCGAAGAGTTGGTTTCCTACCATACAACCGCCGATTGCGCCGAGTACGTTCCGTTGAGCGCTTTCCATTTCAGGTCCCCCGAACGACGTGTTCTCGACACCATCGTCTACGACGTTATTATCGCCATGCTGTCGGTAACGACGTCGTTTTCGGGCGTTTCGTCGCGTACGCAATTTTCGAAGCGAAAAAACTCCCTTAGCTTTTCGGTACGAGCGCGCCCCCTCCCCTTTCACCGTCGTACGTTTAATATCCGGACTAATTACTAATTAATACGTTAAATCGGGCCGCACGCGTGATGGCGTCCTCGGGACACGAGACGCGTGTCCCGAAATCGTCGAGCCCCCGGACGGGAAGGGGGCCGTCGGGCGGTAGTAGTGAAAAATACATAATACGGTCTAATCAATTTGGAAATACGGGCCCGTATATATATATATATATATATATATATATATATATAATCCTTCGTACGATCCCTGCGAGCGTATTCGAAGGGGTCCCTATGTGCCGAACGAGCGCGCGCACACGCTCGATTGCATAATAAAATATTTATACGACACGTCGTCGGCGAGGTATTAAATCCGCGAATTCAATTTCGTCCGTTTAATAATTCCCGTCCGCTCGTACGTACGCCTATAACATATATATATATATAACCGAATCGTTGTCGTCGTGACTGTTTCGTCCGATTTAATAAATCGCGAAAATTCTCGTTGCCGGAGACGACGACGACGTAACACACGGCGCGAATGTTTCTCGACGTTTGTTTCTTCCTATACGACAATCGTCCGCGAAGGGATAAAACACGTTTCGAATCGCAGTTACCTGGGTAATCGTTCTGTTCCCGAATCTCGGTTGTCGTCGAAAATGACGTAAACGTTTTCGACCGTCGTAAAGTTCGAGTCGTACGCGACAAGTAAACGATCGGTCGCGCGCGTTTTTCGGTAAAAATCGTTCGCCGAGTCGATCGGCCGGAAATTTTCAGGGAGGACGCGCTACGGGCAAGTTGGTTTCGAGGAGCGCGTTGACGAAACGAAAAAACGGACGTTTGCCGTTTTCGACGAACCGTCGGTGACCATAACGTCGTTTATATTGTTTCCGTCCGAACAACGTCGTTTTTTCTGTTTTTTCACTATACGCGCGCGACGCTCGCGAATTCTTTAGTCTTTCTTTAACCTATATAATAAACGCGGACCATATATCGACGTACCGATATAATATTAATATATTGTATGAAAAATTCGACTTCGCGAACGGAATACGAAATGGATACGGTTCCGTGCACGCGCGCGGCTGGCGAATTTATAATTTAGGTATTCTTCGCTTCCCGTAATTACCGCATTTTTGACCGTAAACCGGGAATTTCGTCGCTCCCGTTCGAATACTATCGCGCCAGAGGCATTTTCCCCTCCTCCCCTCCGCGCGCGCCATTCTCGGACGGCCCCAGAAATTTTAGGACGCCCGTCGTTTCCGATTTCGGGATCCCGATGGCCGGCGGTCGGCGGGAAACGGTGGAAAAAATTGATAACGAACCCGACCGAACCCCGCGCGTATGCGAATAAAAAACGCCCCGGGATGAAACGTTCTCGCACACGTCAACGGTTTAACAATTTGTAAATACGTCGGTCGTTTTCCGTCGTCGTTTCGTCGGCAATTCGTTCCGACGATTAGGAAATTGGGTGGCGTATGTGGAGCGGGGCGGCGAGCCCCGTCAGCCCTCCCGCCATAACCTAACCTAACGACGCAACAGCGGCGACCCCGATGGGGAGGGGAGGGGAGGGAAGACAGACTAGTTCGGACGGACCTCGGAGAACGATTGACGGGCGGATAACGGCCCGTGTCGGGTCGGCGTCGATTTATTTCGCGTCGCCGCGGCGGCAATTCGTGTACGGGCGCGAGAGGAGGACCGGCCACGGCTACGGGTTGGGGAGGGTTTTCTCCACCGAGGTCGAAAAGACCGAACGTCGCGCTTATATATAAACAATCGCCCAGCGTGTCGCCGGACGTCGCTTGACCCCGTCCGTGTCACACACGCATATATCCCTAGCCATCCCTTGGCGTCGTCACCCCGGAGACGAACGGACGACGTATACGAATTTATTGTACGGTTGTTTATCGAGAAACTCACTCCCCGGGCGCCGTGTCGGCAACGACGAATTTCGCGAACAATTCGTTTTTGAGCGGCCGATCGTTTTCGCGAATTTCACGCCCGAAACGGATCGAAACGAACGTCTCGAAATTCGCCCATTCACGTCCCGTTAAAGCCTCCCCCCGCCTGAAATGGAAATCCGAACCGACAACGAAACGTTTAGCCGCCGATGTTTTTACGGATCGACGGTATCCTGGCGTGCACAAACGAGTGCCGGGTGTCATTCGATTTCGTTCGATCGACGAAAAACAAGGTGGAATAAAGCGCCACCGAGATTATTGTAGGTACGGTACGCCCGCCACGCGGATAAATGTAGCCACGGTTCGAAAACGAAACGACGGCCAAAGGAAAAGGGGTTACTCGACGATATTCGAGACGGAAATTTGAGAAAACCGAGCGGCGACGGTTGTTTATCGCGATTAGCGAGTGCGACGAAATTATTGTACGTAGTTTGTTTACGATTTTCGACTACCAATAATGTAACGAGAAATCGACGAACGTGGTTTTCGTAGTTTTCGTGTTCATTTTCAACGAGATGGGCGAAAAACGTGTCGCGACCACGGTGCCTTGGGACTCGGTTCCGTTACCGGACAGTGACGACGCCGACGGCGTACCCGAAACGCGAAAAAAACCCGTCGTCGTAAAATCCGGTGGGTGGGTGGGGAGGAACCGGGCGTTTAAAAATGTTATTGGCTGGCGTCGGGAAACGGAATTCCGTACCGTCGTAAAACGTCTTCGGCTATATATTATACGCGAAACGAAGCCCACAAGCGCGCGCGCGCACGACGGCCTAGCGGCGGGTACATAAATTGTGGTCGGCACGTAGACAGATAATGCGCGTACACGCCTATTCCGTCCGTAGCTAGACCGGGCGCTGGCGGTCGAACGTCTGGGACGTGTCGCCGAAATTATCCGTCTATGGACGGACGATTTGGTTTACATATCGGGCAGGTTTCCGGAAACGAAACGCGATTAAACGACGGACGTAAACCGTTCGGCGAACGGATTTTTGAAACGAGGCGTTCGATATTTACAAAAGGAAAACAACGCCGGCTGGCGAACGGCTTTTGCGAAATGCCGACCTAACTACGGCCGGAACGGAGAAATGACGTGAAAATTCGAAAACGCCGCTCTCCCGTCGTTTTATTATTTATATATTTTACGTACGGACTTTGATAAACGTACCGTAGTCGCGTACAGCCCCGTACGGCGAGACACTATATATTATTACGTCGTTCGTTTTTTCGTCTTATGGCCGAAACGATTCGATGGAATTTCGTTGTTTTTTTCCCGTATCAATTTCCGAAACGGTTTATTTTTTTTTTTTTTTATATTTTTGATTTATTACGCTATATTACTCGCGCACGCGTGTATATGTCTATAAATAGACGCGATACGTTTAAAACTACGACGTATCCGACAAATATACGACACCGTCTCGCCATACACACACACACACACACACACACACGTTGTTGGGGGGGCAACGGAGACGACGATTATTTCCCGGACAATTTTCGCGACCCTTATAAATACTAATAGCGCTCGAACGAATCGCGTCGATGAAATTTCTTCTAACCGGTGTGCCGATAAAATACGACCGTTGAACTTTGCTATAGCTATGGTATGTTTACTATTCCAGGCGTTCGCCTTTGCTAATGGATGGAAGTGAGAGGGTCGGTGAGTGATTTGACGTCAGTCTGTCAAAGTTATTGGCTACGGTTTTGGTGCGTATGTTTGGTGGCGGTCGGTGAGTACGTTTTACCAAGTAGACGGCTTTGATGGTGGCTGGAAAAGGGATTTTTGTTGAACGTCGTTTTTGGATTGAGTTTGAATAGAATATTGGATCGAATCGAATTTCGTCGATTTTAGAAGGATCGAATATACGCGCGGCCTATTTATATTTTTATTATTACGCGAAAGGTGCGCAACAAACACAGCGGTGACGCCGTTTAAGTAATCCTTGGAAGACACACGGACGCGTATCGTTGGACGAAACCGTGTAAGTATATAGCGGTACGGTACGCGTAATGGGGTACGTCACGGTGGCGGATGCGCGCGTCGAACGCGTTAAATTTATTGCCCGGGCGAGGGGTGGGGCAAGGGTGAACGATAATTCGAACACACGAAAAGGAATATTTACAACTTCTTATCCTTTTACGGACACGAGCGACGGCCGTGGCAACGACGGGGGAACCGGCGCGTAATAATGCACGCGTCGTCCGTCACAGGTGACAAAACGTTTTCGTACAAAACCGTTTAGCGGAGACGACTCTGTCCATAAAAACGCCCCGTATAACACGTGTGTGTGTGTGTGTGTGTGTGTTTGGGACGCACACGTGCGCCGCAGAGGGTCGGCTCTGCGTTTAATTTTCGTTTGCTTTACGGTTAGGAACCGAACGAAAACATGGGCTCGAAATACGTGTACACACACGCCGTACTCTATAATGACGAAAACCGTTTTGCCTCGTTGAATAACGCGCGTTCTATTTCGGTGCACCCTCACGGCGCGTTCGTCCTGCCCGCCACATAAACCGGGACAGGCCGGTTACGTCTTCTCGGCCGTAATTAATATTGTCACGAGCCCGGGACACGGCTGCTTAGAGGGAGAATGGACGACGGAGCAACCACTATGGCGTACGCCGGAACGGTCCGGTGGCCAGGGGTGGGACAACCGGTGAAATATTACGCGGTAAAATAACCAGACGGCCGAGACGGTGACGGAACTGCCTCCACACTTCGGGCGGCCACGTTTTCTATTCAAATATGCCGTGTCGGCGTACCAGACGGCGCGAGAGATCGGTCGTTGGTTTTTCGGATTCGTTTGCCAGCGCCGGGTCGTTAATCACCGCGTGTACGCCGAAACATTACCGAATTACTATTTTTCGGACGAAACCCGAAAAACGTTTCGCGACCACTCTGGTCGGCCGGTTTTCTAGGCGACCCGTTTCCAAACGAACCGCCAAGATTAGCGCTAGTACAAAAATCGATTGTCGTCCCCGCGTACTTGGAGAACCATTCGTCACCGATTTCGAATATCGTCGTCGTCCGTATTATATCGGATTATCGTTTAAAAAAACGGTTGCGCGCGAATACTCGTCCGGCGGCGCGATGATCGCCGAAACGAAAAATCGAAAAATCCGTGAAAATAACGGTCGCGGCGCGGACGTTTGTTTAGTGCTCTTCGCCGCGTTTTCCCCGGCCAATCACCGGCGTGGGGAACGTTGCAAACAACGCGCGTTTTTCGGCGAACGTGTTTATCGGTTTCCAACGATACGGTCGTTCGAAAACTAAGGCCGAGACGATAACCGAAACGTAGGCGCGTGAACCGTGAGCGGGCTGGAAACGGTACAATATCGATTGTACACGTACACCCCCCCCCACCCCACCCCACTGGTAATTAATTAACGAAATTAATATCCGGATAGTCGCACGCACCGGTGTTACGGGATTACTATTACGTTACGGTAACCGACTAATGGCTTAACCCGAGAGAAAATTTTCGAATAGGTTTCTGTACACACCCGCGTACTATTATTACGCATCGCGTAAATAATGTACTTCGTCCGGGCCGAGGTCACCGTAAATTTCGTTCTCGATAATCGTTTTGTCGACGCGGTACTATCGAGATTTCGTCGTAATCGGGCCGCCCCGGGCGCGATAAATCCCGAATAAAGGTCGACGACAAACGCGCGCCAGCTCCCCGACGGCGGTGTCACTTTCTCCGGCCTTTCGCGGTTTTATTACCGACCGCGACGAACGCGTGTATTCTTCGGCGTTCCTATAACGCGGCGGCGACGACCAAAAAAAAAAAAGGGACCGTTTTTACGACCTCGTCCCGGGCCCGGCGGGTCTCGGGGCGCGACACCGGTGACCCGATTTTCGAAAAACGTTCCACCCGTTGTCCCGCTGGACGCTTTCGACACGGTGCGAGCGCGCCCCAAGGACGCGCGCTGTCGTTGTTCGGGCTCGTTATAAATTGTACCGGCGGTGGACAAACCCATGCTGGTCGGCACGGCGCGACGTTGAAACTAACCAGACGCGTGTGTGTCGGGTTCCCCCTCTACTCGCCACCCAGAAAGACACGTTAAACGCATTAAGCCGTCGGTCCGGTAAATCGTGCACAATTAATAAAAACCACGGGGTTGGGTTGACAGCAGGGACCACCCCCGTGCACGTTCTTCGGAGCGTATCGTTTACTTTATTGCGGTACATAAAATACGATACAGGATGGTCGTTGCGGACGCTTTCACCGCTTTCACATATACATCCCCTCCCCCCCCGGCCGCATCGCGCGTATTCGATAAAATAATCGACACGCCGATCGTTTGGACATACGAAACGGTACTGGGGGACGAACGAATGGAAAACCGATATACGTACGTACGTCGTCATCGTAAAACCCGAAAACGTTAATAAATTAGGTCCGCGTTGATCGTGGCCCGGCTAGTAATTGAACGAATCTGAAAACTGTTCTTCCCCCCTCCAAAAAAAAAGCCACCGTACTTGTATATATTTATACGGGCGATAAATCTTTCGGATTTTCCGACGTTCGTACGGCGTAGAAGGGATGACGATCGTGTTATTTTCGTAAATACGATAGCGAGCCGACGGCGGACGGCGCGCGTCCGAGCGTAACGACGCGACCGCGTCATTATCGAGACGCGGTTAGGTTAGTGGCGCGCGATCACCCTGTACAGCGTACCAGCGGATCCGCGAAACGGGTACCGGTAAATACGGCCCGAGCGTGTGAGATAAGGGAATTAAATTCGTCCCGGCGCCCGTACCGGAAAAACGTTCCGATCGATCAAAACGGACAAACGTAATACCGGGACGTCCGGTACGAAACGATTGTTCCGATCCCGTCGACCGCCGACAAACCCGAGCGCGGTACCATACACGGCCCGCTCTCCGCGCGTTCCGCAGTTGGCTTGTACGCGAATTGCACGCGTCGTTCTTCGGCCGTGTCGACACGAACGTTTTCGGGACGCTTCTCGACATTTCTCGTCAAACCCGCCGGACGTCGTCGCGTAATTATCGTACGGTTATTACGAAAGCACGTCTCGACCGTGTCGCCGAAAACGACCGAACGTCCACGGTGCCGTACAAACCGAGCGGCGACGTACTACTACTATTACGAACCGTTTACACCGCCGACGTGCTGAACACAAACCGCGTAATCGGTTGTAAAACCGTGGCGCGTTTTCAACGGCGAGTTACACGCGCGCGTGTGGAGGAGTGCCGGTGTACCCACGTCGCGCCTATAACTCGGCCAACTGTTGAACAGCCGACGGACACGCGGCCGGTATTACGACATCTATATTAAAAGCCGGTGATTACGGGGCGACATACGTTCGACGAACGCGACGGTTTTTTACGGGTAAAACGGTTCGGTTTTGTATTTAGACGTATTTGTGCGGTCACATCGAGCGGCGAATCGCGTTTCATCATCCTATAACAATACCACCGAATAGGTAGGTATAAACAAATCCCGAATAACGTACGCGAGCATTTAAGGCGAATAAACACCGTCCGGTACAGTACAAATCGGAATCGTATTCGCTCGAGTCTTTACAAATATATATGTGTGCACGTTGTACGGGCGATCGTACGTTTGACGAGTCGATAACATTTCGTTTTCGATCGCGGCCGGCGAGGGATTAGATCGTCTCGAAAATCGGAAAGCCGCGCTATTGATCGATAGACGAGCGCGTCGCGTTCGGTTATTCCCGTTTTACTCTTATCGTAAATTAACGAAAACCCGTAACGGTCGTTTGGTATTCCGACCCATACCTTAACGTTCGAACCGGCCGCGGGGTAGTCGGCCAATTCTTTTCGGAAAATACGTCGTCCTAAAAGTACGATTTCGAAACGGGCCCCCCCACACAGGTGCCGTCGCGAAAAACACGATTTATATTTAGTAGACGCGTTACGTCCGAACGTTTTCGTTTAATTATTAACTCGGAACGACGACGACGACGGAATATCGTTTCCCCCCCCGTCCCCTACCCCTCGTGCGCGCGCGCCTGTTTAAATTTACGGACGCGTGAAACGTACACGCTCGAACGATCCCCGTCGTTTAATTTGTTTCCGACTCGGGCCCGAAAAACAACAGTACCGAAACCGTTCGCTCTATATAGAGACATTTTCCAACGTTCGTTACGTAATGCCTCCGTACCGCGTTCGTTGTACGTACGACGGTTTTACGCGCGTAATTTACCGTACGCGAAATATACCTATTTAATAATATACGCGAGCGGCGTGTATTTCGTTTCGAATATTACGATCGTACGGCGTAACGAAATAATACTCGCGAACTACTGGTACATCGACGGCCGCTCGTCTTATTTCCCGCGTCCGTTTCGAGCGAGTCCGTATTTTCGTACCTGGCGACCGAATAATAATAATTCGTTTCCGTTCGAAAGCCGAAAAAAAAGTGTTTACTCCCGTACGCTTAACCGATCAACGTTACGTACACGACACGGCGGTGTTACGTACCGGACCGTTTTTCGATAATATCGGGCACGCGCGGACGGGAAATAACAATAGGACGGTAAATACGCGGCGATGTTGATCACTGGCGGCTGTAACGAACACGTGTACGGCGCGTACTCGACCTACGTAATATTCGCACGTCGTACCGCCGCCGGGGGGACACTTTCGCACGTCCCGTCGTCCACAAACGCTTTTCGGGCCGACCGTTTCGAGTAAAACTCTACCGCGGATTTATATTATCGTACGACGGATCGGTTCCGGCTATATCACGCGTATAGCCGCGGGGAGGGCGAAACAAACTCGGCGAATAAAGCGGTAAAATTGTCGACGTAAACATAATTATCGAGAAAGTTTCGCCGGCGCGACGGTTCGTAAACGTTTTTTGACGGGAGGTAACCGGTACGTGTGTAGAGGACGTTAGCTTTTTCTGCGTACACGAGTGACGTTATTTGTAGAATGCTCCGCGCGTAAATGACGGAAAACGTTGCCGGACAGTAACGGGTGAAGTACGAATTTCTACGGTTTTTAAGGGCCGTAACGCGGTCGCCCGTCGCCCGATTGTTGTCGATGAAAACAAAAAACCGCGACCGGTCCTCTTGAAATTATTTTCGCCGTACAAACGTCGCGAAAATTTGTGCTCCCATCCCGGGCATTGTTACGTCCGTCCACGGGACGCCTGCCTCGAGTGGTGGCGAACGACTAGAACGATACAAGACGAACGAACCGGGACGAGAATACAAACACGCGCGGATAATGTGTACAGGTCGCGAATTCCGAAACGTCTCTGGACACTCGTTTCGTCCGATAAAAGTCGCGACGGCCGTTGGATTTTCGTGTACCGATCGGAGTAAAAAAAATCCATTTTCGAACAATCGGCGCCGCGAATACGCGAATCTCCGTACCAAGCCGGCGGAACTTACGCGCCACGCACACGCTTCGCCAGCGACCATTTTTCTCCCAGGGACCCCATCGCGTAAAAAACTTCTCTTAAATTCGTTAACGACCGTTTGAATACGTTACGACGTTGCCCCGTCGGTTGTAACATCCGGCACACGACGACATATAATGAGTGATGACCTTTGCTTTGACGAAGGATTCGTACGGCTACACTCGCGCGCCCTCGTAAAATATTTCGCCCAGTATTATTTATATACGAGGCAGTTGTTCGACGAGTCGTTCGTCTTCGGCGTAATTACCGAACGCGTCCCCCAGGCCGTCCGCGGTAGATGATTGACGACGTTTTCATCGCGATCCACAGTACCCGCGTACGTAGCCGGCGTCGGTTTCGCCGCGTTCGTGCCGAATTCGTGTACCGAAAAGTTGGCCGGCGCGTTCGATCCGACGACGAGGAGTAACGCGTAATTACCGGGAAACGTCGTCGATCGGATGCCGACGCGTTTTCGGGTTACGTCGATCGATCCCGCGCGAATAGGCGAACAATGTAGCGGCGACACGGGCCGATTTATACTTTCCGATGGCCGTTCGAAACGCGCGAAGTCGGCAATTCGGATGAATCGGTTTCGACTTTCTCAGCGGTCCCCTATGTACCGTCCGTGTAATCGTCGTGTCGTCCACACGGTGAACACGTCGCCGGTAAGCCTTTTGAAATTCTCCGCGAAGCGTCCGCCCGGCTCGACGGTCACCGGGCGACCGGTCAACAATAACGGCACGGTTCGGAAATCCCGACGACGGGATATCGAAAACAATTCGCCTACGTCGGACGATTGTGTTGTACGCGCGTACGCTGCTGTCGCGGTTCTGCCGAGGCCACTGTACCGCGTATGTAAACACTCGGCGGCGTACATAATTCGATCGCCGACGATATGTGTACCGCGTGTATAAAATAACGCGCGCGCGCGTTGCGTAACCCGTGCCAGCACGCGTGCGTAATGCCCATATATATATATATGGGACGCGCGCCTGTTGTAAATAGGCGCTTGGAAAGAGGTATTTTCACCGGGTAATAAGCGTCCGCGACGGGTAAATACGAAGAACCGAACGCGATAAATCGTTAGGAAACGGACGGCGAGCGTATTATAATAACGTGTACGCATTTGCAGGCGCGTTATACGAACGAGCCAGTCGGCTTCACACTCCGAGGGCGAATTGTTTCCGTCGATATCCCGGGGCTAGTTGCACGTCTCGTCTATCGGTTACTCCGCCGCCGGACGCGAGGACGAAATCCCGAGGCCGAACTTGTCGATATTTTCCGATCGCGATTTCGTACGAATTTCGATCGTACCGGCGGCGCCGTTACGGCAATTTTCGATACGCCGACGAAACGTGACGGAAACAACGGTTACGACTCGCCGTAATCGCGTTGTACACCGAGTGTGTGGCACATATTTGTACGCGCCACGGGGACGCTATCATTTAGACGTAAACAGGGGAGAACGTTCGGAACGGAATCCGTACGTATTATGCGCCCATTGGGCGGTATACGCGGAGTACGAGGGATTCGATAGATGTGTGTAATCGATCGTTTTTCGTTCGGGATAAACGGACAATTAAACGTATTTGCCGTCGGTCCGGTAATAAACGTCGTAAAATGTACGTAAATATATACGGGGCGTGTCGGTGTATCCGATCGATAACGTTAGTAGTTACATATATTAGTGGCGCGAACGCGTATAATTGAACGGCCGCCCCGTGCCGATAATAAGCGTCGGTAACGAGAATGGAAAGAACGAATACACCGGGTCTCGAACCCGTTGGAAATCGTCTTCTACGTCCAGAGCGCGCGTGACGGCGACGCTTACCGGTACATTTTCGTTCTGTCGCGGGTACCGAGTTTCGCGATTTTTACGCCGCCGTCGTATCGGACATGACGCGACGGGCCACTATCGGCGGGGCCCTATGTACGACTAGCTGCCGTCATTCGCCGGCAACTACGAGTCTGGTTCGAACGTTTAAACCGTTCGGGCCGACCGTTACGATAATAAAACGGCGCGCGCGTAATAATTACGGACCGCGAATAATTGTCGCGTGAACGTAAATGGGCCGCCCGTCGCTATCCTTGGCCGTTCGGTGATACTTCCGCAATCGTCGCGCGGGCGACATTTGTCCGAAACGTAGCGCGGCTCTCGGAAAACACGTCCGCGGGTGGACGACAGCGGCGAAAACAACCGGTCGCGCGTAGCGTTCGCGAACGCGTCCGTAAACGAGCGGCCGAGTGAATGTGTTCGGACCGATTGGGCGAGGTGTCGCGACCGATAATAATTCTACGGGACGATTTAGAATTTAGAGAGTTGGCTACGAGCGACGACGTCAAAGCGCCTATTATATATATATATAGAGAGAGATATACCGTATCGTTAAATATACGTTCGATGGTCGGACCGACGGCTCGTTTTGTAACGTTGCGCGTGTTTTAAGTACCCGTGTGTACGACGACTACCGCGACCGGAGAAACACGGACGGCGCATACCGTAAGCCGGCGAATATAATCGTACGAGCCGTATACTTAACGTTAAATATATATATATACACACACACACGTTCGTATACAATGTACGCGCGAAACTCGTTATTTTCCGTGTCGAATAATTGACCCGATACGGCGAACAATTGACCGTCGGGAATATGGCCGTAGAGGAAATAACGGTCCGAAACTTATAAAATACGTGTACGACGATTTTCGTACCGCCACGAACGGAAACAATTTTTTAGGCGGACAATCGCGTCGTCGTCCGACATATTTATCCTTCCCCCCCCCTTATTCCGGCGTGTGTCGAAAATTTCCGTTTTTTTTTTATTTTTCATTAAGCGCCTACGTACCCGATTCGACGAAAATCCGTCGACGGTTTCGGGCCACGACGATTCAATAAAAACCCGCGCGCCCACGGACGGTCGGTGGCGTTCCCTATCGCCCTAGTTCGTACGGTCGTCGGCTTTACGTGGCCGAGGGTTGTTCCGGTGATCGTTTATTATTCGTAAACGGGACGGTTTAGAAGAGCGTTTTCGTTTTATCGCTGTTCGCCCGGGACAACGGAATAGGACAACGAACGTTCAACAAAACCACCGACGATTCGAAGGAACGAACGTGTTACCGTATTACTGGCTCGGGACGAAACAAATTAGCAACCTTCCACTCTGCGAAATTCCCGGTACGTACGAATCGGACAGGACGGACGACATAAAATAACGATATTTTTTATACGGGAACCGCGCACCAAACCGTGTGTGTAGTGATTGTCAGTAATCCGGCGTTAGTCTCGCGATCAAACGACGATTGCGACGGTTGAAAAGGAGAAACGCCGGCACGTTTTCGATACGCGTTTTCCGGGCGGTCGGTTCGACGCGTCTATTGAGAACATTCGGTAGCTTTTCCGTTCCAGGGGCGCGAGAAAACTTTTCCGGCGTTTACTCGTTCCGACGGTTTTCCGAAACGTCCGTCTCGAACACCTACGGGCGCTGTCGTAGTATTACACACACATTAACCGCGTGGACGCGACATTTTTCGTTTACAAATCGGTCGACTGGGCCTCGGGGCGAAATAACGTCGAACGGTTAGAAAAGAAATCCCACTCGCCGCGGACCACGTGTGTCCCAACCGAAACGTCCGCGAATTTCCGTCGAAAACCGATTTACGCGTACAACGTCGTAACGGTAAAGAAACGTCTTCTGTAACGCGCGTGTTTCCGGACTCGTCAATCGCCGCCGCTACTGCCGCAACACGTTTTCGTCGGAGTCGATTTTGGCAACGTGGTATATAATAGGGTCGCGTACGCCACTTCTTCGATACCTGCACGTATATATATATATATGTGTGTGTGTGTGTGTATCTGCGCGCCCCCACTTATCGATTTTCTTTCTCGGCACAGACAAGAGTGGAATTTTGATTCACACCCTCGCCGACACTTTCGAGCACTACGAGAGCACGTTCCCGAACGGCGTTTACGAGGAAAAAAAAAAATAATAAATACAAAAAGGGAAAAAGTTCGTAAGACGCGTTTATACATATATACGTATGAGGGCGACCACCGCCGCCACTCGTTAAAGCGTTATACGTACGAGCGCCCAACCGCCGCGGTTATTCCGTTCGAACGTCGTCGAATTTGAACTACCTCGGAAACCGTTCGGTATTTCGAACACAAACGCCTTCTGAGCGACCGTTATTACGGCGTTCGAATTTCGGACGATTTTCGTGGGAAATGACGCCGGTCGGCGATTAAGGGGTCCGATCCCCCCCCCATCCACTAGAAACGAACGGCGCTCGAAATGTACGAAAACCGATTTCGGCTGAATCCGAAAAAAACTCATACCCGTCGGCACCAGGCGACGCGAAAAACGATCCACGCGCGATACGTATTTACATTGGCGTTTACGCGAATATTCGTCGCGATAATATCGATACACTTGTAAACCCGTAACGGCCGGTGTATAGCGTCGGCGTATAAATAGCGGTCGCCGTGTTTAATATTCAGGTTTTTAAACGACGACCAGTTTATCGGTTTTTCCCGTTTTTTTTTTTTTTATATTTTTTTATCGAGA